>SHCU01000138.1:60068-73674 GCA_004307685.1 Ceratina australensis | reverse complement strand
TTGAATTCAGACATACACTTGTGATATGAATTATTTAGTTCTATAATGATATTACTTACTGATTGTCAGTTTACATGTTTTGCGTTCATCAGAATCTGTTACTTTTATGTATTTTTTTAAATTATAAAAGTTGTTGCTTTATCATGAGCCCTTGTTGAGTTAGGTATAATCTGTAACTGTAATCTTATTAAAATCTTNGTCAGTTTACATGTTTTGCGTTCATCAGAATCTGTTACTTTTATGTATTTTTTTAAATTATACAAGTTGTTGCTTTATCATGAGCCCTTGTTGAGTTAGGTATAATCTGTAACTGTAATCTTATTAAAATCTTATTTTATGAAAACAGTTATATTAAGTAAAATTAATTATAATCAGCAATAAAGGGAGATTTAACATTGTACAAGTGGTACTTGTTACATTAGAGCTTATCGCAAAAATTGTAAAAACAAGGTAATTTGTTATTAAAACTATGTATAAATATTTAAAAAATGTCATTCTTTATTATGCTCTGCCTTTATTTAGCAGGATGCATTAAAAATCTACTACTACTATTGTGGACTACATTATGCGCGCTATAAAATAATAAGCCAGTGCAGTCTGTTAATTACATTGAACTGCGGATGTTCATGGACCTATGAAAGACATAAATATCACAATGATTGATTCATCTATGATAAATCCATGCGGAACGAAGCGAGAAATTAGCTGTTAGGAACGTGCGAAGTTTGATGAGAGCGCGGGAAATAAATGGTAGGGATAAGTGAAGCGAATAGATTGGTCGGGTCCGTCGAGGCGCGGAGGGGCATCGACCGGTCTGGCATCGGGCTGCTATCGGACTGGCAGGTCCCCCCGTTCAGTGCCACCAATACACAAGAGCCGAGGACTCTCTATCGCCGACCATTGGTCCTCAATTTGCCGACCAATCATTGGGAAAGTGCCCACGAAAATATCCAATGTAAGTCCACAAATTATCAAACATCAACGGGGTACGCGTACGACCGCGCACGGTTGTACGATTAACCGTGCTTTCGTTCTGTGAGTCAATTCAACCGCGGATCCGTGTCTGATTCAGCCTGAAAAACTCTTTCCGCACGGCCATGTTTGTCGAGACGAGCGTTTCTCGTCCGAAATCCGCGTCATACCATGGCGAGTACACCGCGTTCGAGGTGCTATCACGCCGACTTGGCCTACGTCTAGCACGACCGCGTTCACAGTGTAAGGATCACGCGGGTACGAGGTTAATCATGCCACCGAGAACAGGATGCAATATCCTTCGGAAGCGTATCCCCATCAACATAAGGTGATGATCGCTGCCTGGCCTCGATTCTCCTATCCCGCGTATCTAGGCGTTCTGCACGTGAACCCTCAGACACTCAATGTGCTCGCCACGTTGGCGATCTTTATCAATGCTTGCGAGGCGCGAACCGCGTCTGATAAAATCTATCACGTGTAACTCCGATCTCTTTATACACGTTTCATTTATTTGCCTTTATTTCGCCAACGAATGCGAACATGATTCACAGAACTTTGCTGAATACCATTTCACCTGTGTGCATATATCTAACTCATTGTATTTTTGCCCAAAATGAACGTATAAGTACGCATCGCCGTCATCTGAGAGGGATGTATATCTTGGACGGAAATAAAATGAGTTAGGTGCACAGAAATTTGTGTACGTAAAATAATGTTTACCGCGATGAATTTGTTTATTTAGTTTTATGGGTTTACACTTAGCTTCATGCTAATTTATTTCTCTGCTTAGTTTCATTGTTTTGTTTTTATTTCAAGATTAATGTCTTTCTGTTTAGCGATAGCAGCAATTTACGATGGAACAATTGGGAGATGGTCAAGCAGTTGTTGTTGGTAGTGCCGGAGGCACTGTCCAAGTTGTTCAAATGGGTCAAGGAGGCCAAGCTATGGCCATGCTCCCACAAGCTATTCAAGTGGCAGCGCCAAATGGTCAAATACAAGTTGTTCCAGTATCCAGTTTAACTAATGCAGGCCAGCAGATTGTTATACAACAGCCTCAAACTCCACAAATCATTCAGACACCTGATGGCCAAACGTACATATATCAACCTGTTCAACTGGAAGGCCAGGTTCAACAAGCGCAGCCAACTGGTATGATTTACAGTTTACGTAGAAGATCAACTACAAAGTTCATCGGGTTCTAATTTCATATTTTCTATACAGTGATTAATATCAATGGAAATCTCATGCAAATTGCTGGAACATCGCAAGCTACAACCACTGCGGCAACTACAACGCCGGTACAGCCTCTAGCAAGTCCAACAGCAACAGCAACTCAGGCAGGAAATGTTGTCATGGTGATTAAAATGCCTCTTTCACTTACATAGTCTGTGTATTCATTATACTGACTTGTGGTGATTATAGAGCAACATAGACAAACTATTGTCCTTTAATTGAATTAAGCATTAAATTAAGTTAATGTAACTTTTGTTAACCGCATGCATTTCTGTTTGTTGGTATTTTAGATGGTCCCAGGAAACAGTGGACAGACTCAGTTCCAAAGGGTCGCATTGCCCAATGCAGAAGTATTTGAAGAGGAGCCTTTATATGTAAATGCCAAGCAATATAGACGTATATTGAAACGTCGTCAAGCGAGAGCCAAATTGGAAGCTGAAGGAAAAATACCTAAAGAAAGACCAGTAAGTTCATGTCAATCTATATTATTTAATACTTAACTTTTATAAGAAGTTACTCAACTTCATTGTTCCTTATAGAAATATCTTCACGAATCTCGCCACCGACATGCGATGAACAGAATTCGTGGTGAAGGTGGTCGTTTTCATTCTGGTCAAGTAAAGAAGAGAAAGTAAGTACCTGGGTATTTTCCCCCTTTATGATTTTTCTTAAAAGCTGAAAAAGCATTGTCTCATTTGTTCTTTTATGCATATAAGAGTGTAATGGTTCTAGTAGAACGAATGACAACGCCACCATCCAGCACATCACAACCTCGGCCATCACAAGTTCGACCAACACAGTTCGCACTATAGCAATAGCAGCGGCAAATGTAGGCGTACAGTATCGCGATACGGATAATATGTCGTCCACCATTGTTCTTGAGGTAAGCAAGGAATGTTAATTGACAAAACTTCTTACGAACAATCGCTTAATGTAGGTAAATATTAAAATTCAAATGATGCGATGTGATATATGAAAAAGTTACGGGGAAAGAAAGTGTGTCAGTACTGAGATCGTACATGTTTTTCTTTTGATTTTCAAAAGAAATAATTGTAAATAATATTTATCTCGATGACGAGATTGCATAGTGGATACATAGTTTTTCAACATAAGACGCCGTGAGGAGTTATCAAATTTTGTAAATATAACGAGATTGCGGTAATGCTTGCGTCTTATATTTTTTTAGCTTTCTTCGATGCATAGCCTAATAGAAAACCTGGTAACACTATTGCATAGCATCATATTATGATATAGTGATAGAGCATATAGATTAGTGACAAGAAGATGTATCTGTAGGTAGATATGCTTTAGTGAATCATCACCATCAACATCAACTTAAAATACTTTGTGTACATAATCAAATGATTGTTAATGAGTGCAGCATGTTGAAATTATCTTTTCGACATGTAAGTCCCTTATATAAATCTTGTCACAGCATTCGACCGAGAGACTGAGTCGTATAACTTACTGTTAAGTGCTGGGTACCATTATTAGATTAGATTTTATAAGCGAATTAACTGTAACATCTATTGAAATAAGAGATGAGAAAAAAGTGCAAAGAGTTAAGAGATATATCAATAAGATTTTTTGTACAATTTAAGTGCAAGTACAATTAATTTAATCGATTGAAAAGCTATATTAATTGTAATTAATTGTTAAGGATACATTACATAGAGTTACACATATTTCATGCAGTGGCTTCTGTAAATAACACGTTTTATAATGAAAAGTTAACTACTTTGCTTGATCGGATGAGGCTACGTAAGATATGATGACAGGTTTGAATAGTTATAAAAATATTTGAAAATTTATTCTTCCTACTATCGTGCCCAAAGTTCGAGTTTGCGCAAGCATTTGCGTGTGCAAAGTGCCACTTTACCGCACGCTTCTTTTCCAGCATGAAGCGAGCCGTTTATATAGCTGTTTTTATATTTTGCGCTGGCTTCATGCAGTGACCTGTCAAAATTTGTGTTTTATGAAATGCTTTCGCAAACTCGAATTCTACGCACGAAAGTAGGAAAAATAGCATACGATACATGTGGAGGTGTACCCACACGAGCTTTTTGTCGCGCGAGCGAAGCGAGGGTGACAAACCCCGTTCGTGCGGGAATCACCTACTTTGCGCACTTGTATCGTAATATACTAATAATGAACAAATTTTATACATAGGAAGTCAAATGCGTCAAAGAGCCCAGATAATGATTATGATCTTATAAGGTATACAAGTGGCAATGCCAAATGGTCAAACACAAGTTGTTCCTGTATCCAATTTAACTAATGCAGGCCAGCAGATTGTGATACAGCCAAAAAATCTATAAATCTGATGATATTTTCCATAGAATTTTTGGAACTGTTAAGAATGAAACCCTCTTTTAGAACTGCTTTTTCTGAAATTCCGATGTTGAACTAGTTAGGATTTAGGTATATAAAAATTAATATTCGACTTTTAATATTTCATATTTCCTCACATGTAAAAGATGGAAAGCGGAATGTTTCACAATATGCATATTCTAACTATTTTATAAATCGATTCTGCGGTAAATCAGAAGTGTAAATAACTAGGTGACTTATAAATGATAAGGAAGATTCATTATCGTGTGTTCAGCGTGGGTGAATATGAACGATATAAATTGCTAATTCAATTTAGCAGGAATAGGAAATAATACATTTGTAAAGTAACATGTGCAAGCAAACACGTGTTGTGTTTTGTAATAACATTGATAATTTCATTAATACATATGACCTTTTACCTATGACACATAATTTATTCAATGTTTAAATAAGCAAAAGAAAATGCAGAAAGATAGGACAGTTCGAGTTTAGTATTTATTTAATGTTTGGCATAAAATCAGAAAACACGAGAAGGAAGCATTGGTCGCTTTTTTGCTAGAATTTCTGAGCATTCAGAGCGTGGACTNGTTATAGGCATGTCCTTGTTGATGCGTTTCGCCCACGCCTTTTTTCTTGTTACCTACCATATTTCTCCCATCGTCATTTAAGTATGAGTCAGAAAATAAATATCCAAATCTTTTTGCGAAACTATGTATACTTTGAGTGATAGAAAGTTATCCGAGCAATTTTGATTAAATAAGAATTAAGTAACTTTTATATCACAAGTGATTTTACTTTGTAACGAGATCCATCACAAGCAATACGTATCTTGTACTCTAAAACCCTTTAGCTATCCAACTACCCACTTCCTTCTACAAACGTTTTGAGAGGGAGAGAGAGGGGCTTCTCTGTTATCACGACCTTGCTCCGTTTTTTCTAACTCTTCATTGTTGACTTTGTCGAAGAGACAAACAAGTTTACTCATATATTTCCACGGTGTCCTTTTCCTGCTCGTTCGTTCCTTTCTAAATTCCAATAGTTAAAATTGAAATAGTCGAGTAAATTAATAGTGAGTTTAACAAGTTCATTAAGGGTTGATTTAAGGAACGTTATTTCCAATAAACTCTTAAGAGAAGATTGTCGATTAAACAGACGTGATTAAATTGAAGATATCAGATGGTGTTTTTTAATAATAATTTAACTAGTGTAAAGTAGCTTTCGTATTCAGTACGCAAAAAGTCCAAAGGTCAGATTCTGTAATTACAGATTGTTGCAACTCGGAAAGCCGTACAGCTATAGAAATATTGTATAACTATCAAAACTTCAAATTAAATTCTTACCATTATCCATTACATAAGCAGCAGCCAAAGGTCAGGTGCAGTTTAATACCAATCGCCACGAAGCCCTCCTAATCGATCAAAAACAATTTCATGGGACAATTGTGTTTGTGGGATACGTCAATCGGCAACACCCACGCATTGCGTACAAAACTTTTTGGATTCCCTCTGTTTTTAAAAAATTTTTATATTTTTTTGCGTGTACCATGGCACAGAATTTATGAATGTACATAAATATAAAACTGCACAGCTGTTTCCAGCGAGGACTTATTGGACCAAAGAAATTTTGCACGTGTATAAAATCATTATTGCAGTCACTATGACACTTTATATGACGACGTTTATACGTCGAAAATGAATCGCGGAAATTAAAACTATCAAAAAGAAATAAGTACTTTGATATTTTCAAGAACTCTGTGCTCCAACGTGGGCACCTACATACGTCTGTCATAAAATGAAACATTTCGTTAAGTAGATTTGTAGAAATACAGAAATAGAACTTTTATTATTTCACTTCAAGTTAGACAGTGAAATTTCGATGATGGTCAAACTTGGTGGGATGATTTTGAGAAGTGAGAAATAATGAAACTAAAAATGTGCTCGACGTTCTGCGAACCCATTTAATCAACGTTAATATTTTGTATGAGATATTTAATGCTCAATTACTTCTCAAGCTTCTAAAATGTAATTATCCTTATTCATGTAATTAAATCACTTCGTCGAATTCCAAAAGGGAAACAGTAACGCGAAATTCCCGTTAAAGCAGAGATACGCTCGGTTTTTCATCTTAAAAAATGTGATATTTATTCGATTCTTGCAGCTCAGTATTAATCCCCGAGCTTTTCGTGCCTCTCGCATCCAATACGACTACTGCGAACGCGGACATCCCTTTCCTATTGGCATGAAAACAGCAGCTCGGCATTCAAAAATGGTATACGGCAAACGTGACGGAAACGTAAATCGGATTACCGGCAGCATAATCGTGGCGATAGACGCGCACCGAGGATACCAGTTGCTTCGCAACCAGTTGCTCGTTCCAAGGGTGGAACGGCTAACCCAGGCCTTCCCCCGGAAAGAATCTACCCTCCCTCCCTTCGCCTACCGCGTTCTTTCAAATGTGATTGCAAGCTGTTCGAGGAAGTTTGTCCAGACACCGCGAAACGAGCGTCGGAACCTCGGAGTCTTATCCGCGGTTTCACCCTCCGCAACGAGATCCTCGTGGGGGCGAGATCGCCACGCCTCCCACGTCTATATAAGCTATCGGTCCGACGTGGAAACTTCACTTGCACCCCGGCCACGGTCAGGAAAGGGTACCGCGACATCCAGACGAGGACGAATCCTGCGCTCGGCTCGACCGCTGCACGTCCAGGAACAAACACCAATCGATCCTTGACACGTACATTAATATCCTACCGCGAAGAGCAAGTCATGAAGTTCGGTTTGTTGTGGGTGTTCTGCTTGTTAGTCGTCCTCATCGACAGGACCCTCGCTAACCCCTACATCGACGATGGTGAGTAACCGACGTATCACATTTTTTCTTAGTTACGTGCTTTTATGTGAGAGAAAATTCTGCACGTAATCGTGTACGAGTTGGTGGAAGTTTCTCTGGGTGAAGGTCATAGAAAATAGGAATTTGCGCGGTGAAGACTGCAGTGAGATCCGATTGAAATTTTGCAGAGGATGGAGAGCAAATTTTGTAAAATAAAATTAACTGCTAGATGTCTGATCATGCGAATGAAACTAATGATTTTGTTTTAATTTGTGAATTGAGTAGGATTGAATAATATGGCTTATCGTAGATGAAGATTTATGTTACGTATGGATCAGTTAAGACTGAATGGCATCTAGTTTTAATGAGCTCGATTTCCAATCCATATTTAAAGCTTCTTCTCTTTATTAAGAAATTAAGCAGACGCGTACAACGTCTGGTTTTGAACTCTTGAACTTTCATCACAACCAGTTCGTTAATGATTATTTGTTGAAGCAACCATCGACACTATCCACGCTGACAATTACTGTTAACTAAACAGTAAATAATGGAAGCATGCAATTTTTGCATTTAACTAAACAGTAGTCATCGGAGAATCTTTGAGCATAAATGAATATAATATATCAGTATAAATCAGATGAAAGCTTTTAAAAAGTATTGTCTTAACATGTCCATTATAAAAATGTGAGCTGACGTTTAATATGAAAAAATCCTTTGATATCTCCTTTGTGAAAATAATTTAATTTTAATTAAAAGACGATCATTTTAAGTTTCAGAATAATTCTCGGTTTATGTGTTATACCTCTGCCTTTAAAAAACAAAATTTTTGATAATTTATGGATTTCATACATTTTGTGTGATTCTTCAGTAATTATAAACTAAAACCGTACGATAAAGTGAAAATTTTGCTGGTTTTTTGATGCAAACAATATTACACTTTAGGCTGTCTATTGCGAGTAGTATAAGTCAGTATTTGATCAGAACTTCGGCAGTAGAATTGGTTGCATCGCTTGCTCCTTAAAATAGGGAATGGAAACGGTCATTATTTATATTATAATATGTGAACATTAAGTTTAATAATAAATTAAATATATATTTTTTAGTAATCTATATGGATGTTATCTTCTATTATTTCACTGCTTCGTTAAATCGCATATTTCTTCCAATTTACAATTACTCTTCGTCAAAGATTTGTTTTTAGCGATGGATAAAAATTGTTAATTAAAAGAATATTGAATCCCCCTCGCAACAACAAGTGTCCATCGACCTTGTGTTTTAATTGATCTCGTGTTTAATTAATTTCGACGGCTTCACGGACGTGTATCCGAGTTTTGTAACGTGATTGGATTCCGCGATTTATAGTACTCTTTGCGTGGGCTTGATCGATTTTGTTGCGATAGTATTTAATAATAATAACATTTTATTGAAGATGATTTCGTTAGTCAATATATCGGAGATTCTCATGAAATTAATACATTCCTCGCATACTGATTTCATTTTAAGGTGATGCAAATATGGGATAGATAAAATAAACCCAATGTAAACGCCCGCGAGGAATCTCTGTAGAAATTCCTCTGCTGCTCTACGAAGAAAATTCTGATTTCATAAGTCACCTAGTAAATATATTAAAAGGCAAAACTGAAATATCTCCTCGGGGAGGTTCTGCATCTTCTGTCTGATGAGATTGTCGACCGGAAGTGCGAAGCGGCGATAGCACCTGCTACAATAGATTACTCTAATCTTACAGTTCGCTGATACGAATATTGACGAGGAAACAAATGAGGAAAGATAGGAATAACGAATTGTTATTGCTCTCAGGTTAAGAAGAATAGCAATCCGACTTTGTTGGTAGCTTTATCAGGATTATCCCTGGAAGATTAATGATTTCTTCCCGGCAGATTAATATTTTACTGGTACCCTTATTGAATCGCAATTTGCATCCAGCGTACGAACTTTCTTTCATCCATGATTTAAGTTGAAATATCGCTTTATAAATCCGTTACCAATTTGTCGAAGTTGATTAATTGAGTTAAATGATTGAACCATTTAACAACGAAATTTGTGGAATAGAAGATTTAGCCTATGATTGGGTTTCATTGTACTTCCGCGAAGGGGGATAGTTTTGGTATGGAAATTTATGGTAACCTTTTGCGAAGCGTAGTAGCATTGTTTATGGAAGGGCTTGAAACAGCAAGAAGGATTAATGGCCCTTTGGTAAATCATAGATTATGTGTTTGCTGAAAATATGAAATGAAAAGTATACCTTGAGTTAAAATAACGTAAGAGGAAAGATCGAATATCAGTGTTTCGTTTGAAAACTTCTCCAAGATATTCGTCTAACAAATAACTAATATTTTTTCTGAACTCTAGATTACACACGGTTTATCTATAAATTGCATAATTTTTTATAAAACGAGTTTCAACGCTTGTAATACCCCTTGCATTTTCTTAAAGCACGGAGGAATAGTTCGATGAAGAATATTCTGAAGGTTTGAAACAATTTAACACGATACACCTTCCATTGGTACGAATTTTGTATGAACTACTAGTACATGGTGCAACCTTGAACGTTAACTACGTATATAAATGCCGGAAGGATTCACCCAGAGAATTCTTTTATTTTTATTCTTTTCCCTTTGCGTCACTATCTGCCCTTTCACGACCTCTCATAACGGACATAACGTTTGAATGACCTAGCTATTTTTCTCTTTATCTCTTGCTTTTCTTTAAAAGGAGACTCATTACTCGAAGCAACGCGTTTTACAATTCATGAACTGCTTTTTCGCTCTCACTTTTCTATAATTGATTATTTTGTCCCTTGAAAAAAAGTATTAACCTACCGTTGTCTCTATCAATGTGTGTTCCAGAGGAAGATTCACTGCAGGACGCAGATTCGGATTATACAGACAATGCGTTGGAAAATCTGATGCGATCAGCTCAACAAAAGTGAGTATTCACTACTTTGACATATCGAACTTTTATCCTTCCCTACATCCTCCCAAATTTTTAAATTCGTAGAACTGCATGGTTGATAACTTTTAATCTTTCACGAGCCGACATCACGATAAGCATTTTGAAAGTGTAACCTGTCGAAACTCTTTTAACGTGAAACGAAAGTAACCACGAATTAAAGTAACCACTCTGTTAGTTTCATTGGAAGAAAATTAGAAAATCGTTTCGTTGTAGTATTTATGAATTTTCATTTTATTGAAAATGTTACTGTTGCACACCCTGTCCCTCGATGTCTCGATGTCACTGGAAGGCATTGTTCTGATACCCCTAATCTCGAGTAGACGTACCTCGTTGATCTACCTGTTTAGGCGGGCCTGCATAAGACGGGGTGGAAACTGCGACCACAGGCCAAAAGATTGCTGCTATAGCTCAAGCTGCAGATGCAATTTATGGGGCTCAAACTGTCGGTGCCAACGAATGGGTCTTTTCCAGAAGTGGGGCTAAACACGCTCCTCTGTCTTCCTTCTCTTTTCTTTTCTGGGCGAAAATATTTCTTCTTAATAGCACGCGACGCGACTGTCTTGCACTATTCGTATAATTATCGAGGTTGGTTTCGTTTCATCCAGAGTTGGGTAACAAAGTTTCAAACGAGCTGAGAATCATTAAAAAATCTAAGTAATGTGAGTACAATTTTTTTAATGAATAAATCAATTATGATAAATATTTGATAATTACTTCGTGAATTTATTGGCTATTGGAATTTGCCCAACGCTGGTCTCATCGGTATTCTATCGTTCGTTCATCGTAAGGATGTTCACGCTGCACTGTGGTCTTTTATCCAGTGATAAACTTGTAAAGTATGCACGTAATATATAAAAATCCACGAAGCATCGCACGGAAGCATTATAATATTTAAGAGGTTAATATTTCGTTTAGGTACCAGTTTGATTTGCATGTACATACTTGTAAAGACTTGATTTCTCATAAAAATCCGCGGTCTTTCACTGTCTGACGCGCACGGTTCAAAATTATCCACAGTTCGATCAGACTCTCATGGAATTTAATTTATCGCTTTAATGCGTGTGTTTAGGAAGGTAAATAGAAATTGTAATTGAGAAATATATTGTTAGCGCAACGAGCTTCTGACTGTATGCGTTCGCGGAGAAGGTGAGATTCTTTTCTTTTCCTTCCTTCCGTTGCTATTCCATCTAGGTTCCTTGAATTATTCTTAACGATACTCCATGAATATATTACCATATTTTGTGTTTACTTCCTTTACACATATTTATTGCAACATCTCGTATCTACCTCCCTCGTGTATAATATTAGAATGGCAAACTTCGTCAACAGCTTGTTCCTCATTCTCCTTCGCTTCTTCTCTTAAAAAATTCGCTATGTCATTTCAGTTGTTTATTACTCCCACAGTCTATTTTTTTGTTTGCCATAAATTAAGATTAACTCGGAGGTTTCCCTCTCGGCGAAATAAAAGAATTCATTGAAGCACAGCAAAAAGCAGCGCCATAAACCCGAAGCAAGAATTTATTATTCTTCTCCCTGTGTTATTTCTCGTCGTGCGAGAAGGAAATGCGGTATGGTTTATGCGTTAAGGAATCCAATTCTTCCTCTCTAATAATAAGTTCGAACACGGCCCGACTATAAGCTGTAAGTTAACTGGAAACACGATTGAATTAGTTTGTAATGAAATAGGGAAAAGGCGTCTTGCTTTATGGATAGTATAGTAAACTTACTTTCGATGTCACTCCATCGAATCTTCCGTTCTTGCTGAGACACTTGTCGCGTAATCAAAAATCGTGTCTACTTACCGGGCTAACGACTGTCACCGCGTAACTAATACTAGTGGCGTAGAAAAGATGAACAATTCAGTGGTCGTCGTCATCTTCGATCAATTAAAGGTAAAATTGATAATTCGATGAAGTTTTCGAAAACCATACGCATTGCCCTCTGATTGGCGTTTCCTCTAGCCACTTTCTCCAATCAGACGGCAGTGTCTCGTTAATAATTGATCTCTGTCGAGGATGATCATGACCGACTCGTAGTAACAGTATACAATCAAGCCACAGCTGTTTAATAAAATTGATTCAGACACGAGGACAATTTCTCCTATCCAAATTTTAAACGTGTACGTGTACGCATACATACTAATTATAAACGAACAAAAAAAAATTACAATAATGGATGTTATCATATTGTACCGGAAGGTGGATGTACATGTACCGACATATTATATGGAAATATAATATATATTATATATGTAACGGCAAACTAATTTTCTCACCTGTATTCTTATTTACCTGTTGAAACAAACTCTCATTTCTTTTCAATGGACGTGAAGATGAATAAGATTTATCTTCAAGAAGATTACAGTTTATTTTCGTATTCATTCGGAAGGCATGAGATCGATGGAACATGGAACGTGAAGTCCCTCAAATCCTTTCCCGGGTGGTGAATCAAAAATTCTTCGTCATAGACGTTGAAAGCTCTTAAACCGTTCGAGCTTTGAATAGATAATCCTCTTACATCCTACTGCCACATTTTTATGGATTATTATCTATGAAGTGGTCTATTTACATATTCCACTGTATTTAAGAAATAACGTCTTTGGATCTACGAATAGGGATAAGAGGATTAAAAAATATTCTCAGAATAAATCAGTGCATAATGAAGAAGATTATCTTAGAATTTCCTTATCCTTAGAATTTTACTTTTTTATTAATCGATTCAATACTTGAGAACGATGCATTCTGTCCTCTTCGCTACAAGGAGATAAATCGATACAAAAAGCGCTTGTTAGGTTGACATCGTGACACGAACGCGCGATGCAGAGGAATAAGGCAATTCGTAGGACACGAATGTCAACGTAAAGGGACGCGATGAACTGTCCGGCACGGCGGGTCGGTCACGAGCTGAGAACTCGGCCAGAACACGAAACTGAGCTAGCAAGACGTTGTCTGAAATCTGTCACGACCTTTCGAAACGACCCGAACGACAGCGACGACGCGGATGGTGCGGTACCGTGTCGAGTGGGTCGACTAACTGGATCGTACACGACGGTTTGTAAGTCTTAAGACATCGCCAATTGTTTATCGAAAAATCTGACAATATTTCAGTTCAATAATTATCAGAGATTATCTCAATTGAAAGACAACAATATGTCACATCGAATTACATTATGTAAAATAAGTACCCGGAATTTGTAAATAAAACTCAAATTGCTTACTTAATCATCCAAATTTATTTTGTCGCCTTCAAAGTAGGCCCCATCAGAAGCAAT
>SHCU01000138.1:36050-51329 GCA_004307685.1 Ceratina australensis | reverse complement strand
CTTATTAATTTATCTCGTTGCCCGTGTCAAGTATGAACGGTCAAAGACACGAGCGAATAATTTCTCGAGTTCATATAAAAGGCAAATAGATGCTATTACATCATTTTTTATGAAGCTAATTAAAGCATTGAGATCAGTTCAGAGATCTAACTCATTTTGCAAACGTCGCGCATGTTACCTGTTTCCTCATATTCTCACGCGTCTTTTTATCTTGCATTTAATGAATAACACACGTAAAACTTCATTTTATGTTACGCAATTTATTGTGGTTGCCTTTGTGGTTCCTGTTACATCATTTCCGTAGAAATGGCGTGCAACGCGACTCTTAATAGCAACTGGATAGAATATCGCGTGAAAGGGTGTATACAGGAACGTTATAGATAATAAAAGTTATTGTGAAGTAACGCGAGTAACTCCGGAAAGCGTGCTTCTATGCACCGTTTATGTGAAATTGTTACTGCGCATCTGCTTCTTATTTAATTATTGTTACAAGGCCATATTATGCCAACTGTACACGAGACGTTTCTATACTAGACATTATGTGTTCCAACAGGCCATACTTCAACTTTTCGATTGAAAGTTTCTCTGATAAATATTTAAACAGGTCTTGCACGGGACTGTACTTCGATTTGCCTCATCGTTTCCGATACTATTCCTTGCCAATCCTTAAACTCGAAACGTTTTGTTTGCTTCCGTACGAGCACAGTTCGACCCAATTCAGAGCACGACTCCCCATATATCGAGTCAATTAATTCGTACAGGTAGTTTTTACAACCGGCACGCATCGTATCTTTTATGATGCTCCGTTCTTGTTTCCTCTTAGATAAGAGTACAGGTTTGCTCACCACCGACTTGTTCTGTATCCTCCTTTCAAGCTTTTCCTGTTTTACACACGAAAGCGTTCGTGTACTGATACAGAGCAGCGTGATTGCTGCGTCAGGTTGATCGCGATATAATTCTTTGGTATGATAATAGTTTATTTTCATTAGAAAGAAGTACGTCGCGCATGAAACATGTAAATTCGTAAAGAAACAAAAGAGTCTCTCTTTTCGCCTAACAACGTTAGCTCGCTTCTTTCCGCAGCGTCATATAAATTACACGTAACAACCGGACTTATATTTCTCAGTTGCAATGGAAATGAGAGAAAGATGCAGGGGCCACCTCTTTATATCGTAGTCTCGTTCCTTGGAACGACGCTGCGCATAATTCTCACTATTCGCCGCGTTTCACTAAATTCCATGAAACTCCGAAGCGTCGTCGTCGTAGCCGCTTCAATGCCAGAGTACGCGGCCGCTCGGCCGTTGCATAACTTAACGTTGAACGTGAATTATACACGGCTCTTTGTTTTGTTCGCGTCGCGTGTAAAGTTTGCCTACGTAACAAGATCTTAATTCAGGCTTTCACAATTTAAACAGCAAATGAACCTACAAATTAACCCGATTACCACTTAGAACGATTGCGACCTCGTCACGAAAGATCTATCACGTTCGTGCGGGACGAGAAATATTAATTAAAACCGTAGCACTTCAGATTCTATTAATACTACGATTAAGTGCTGTTTAATTTCGATAGAATTCAGCAGAATTAAAGAGATAGTTAAACAATTGCTCGTTAACCGTCGAGTTTAATTTTCCTGCTAATCTTTACTCTACATTTCGATAGAACCTTTAATTATACGCTTGGGATAGGAATCAGGAACGAAACGTTTGCATAATCGTTCGGCCGAACGGTTCGATGTTCAGATAGCCGACTATTCTATTGTGTCCGGTGTACGTTTTATCTTTACGAGGAACAGTGGAGATGTCGATAACCTCTCGTTTCTTTATTCACCGCGAACCGGTTACCGGTTGCTTAAAACGGAATCCGAGGCGCGATCGATCGATCGTTTTTCACGGTACGTCGCGCAGTTTTTTCATTCTTCAATCGACGTTCGTTTCCATTCTTAAAGCACGAGCGTCAAGGTGCATCGTGCGGTTGCCCAATCCCACGAGTTGTAGGCTTTCCGCCTACCGGCCGCGGTAGTGGTTGTACCTACCTGTTGTCCGAAGGAAAGTCACCCGTGAACGTGTACACGACCCGCGTGTTCGTGTATTATTATTGTGCCGCGGTGTTGCACCGGCATTATGTTACACAGTTGAACATAACGCGTCGCACGGCCAGAGTTCGGTATGATTGATAAAGGACTTTGATCAAGCGTAGACCGCGTAATTACATAATCATGTTGGTTTGATCCTCGATAACTTTAAGTCGTCATTCACCGAAGATTTGTTATAGAAATGAGTTTGAAGTAGCTTATAATGTAGTGATATCCGTACGCTGGATGCACACGGGAATCATCGATGAATGTACCAAGAATGAAAACGGAATGCGTGACCCTAGCAGGTGGTTACTACGATACGCTAGTCGTGGCAAGCGTATGCGTGCGAGGATACGTTTATGACAGGAACATGCGTGAATGAGCAGGTGCGTAGCCGCTTGTAAAGTCTTTAACACTAGATTGCTCAAGGAAGTCTTTTTGACTGCTTTTTAATTTCAGTCAGAAAAAAAATTATGTATATAATGATAGAATTTCTTAGAAATTGGTTCGTTAATATTTACTAATTACCTGTTTTATAACTGTAAATAATATAAGAAAATATTAAAAATTAATTTTAACCCTTTGCACTTGAGAGACTCCTCACAGTAGCCATATGTTTTATAAAATGAAATATATATCATTGATTAAATTAAATTTGAATACTATAAAATGTATGCATGTGTTGATATAAAAAATTGTAGACAAAAATTGATCGATAAATTCATATAATATATAAGAATTATATAATATAAAATAATAGTTGTGTAGGTAAAACCCAATAGATATTTATTTGGAGAAAGAATTCTCGAGTGTAAAGGATTAAATAGATTTTTTTACACTTTAGCTATTCTTTCACAATGAAGTCATTTTGACTGCTTTTGGGCAATATAGATATATACTAAGTTTCAGTCTTTCTAGCGTTAAGAAGAAACCTGTGCTTATAATGTTCAGCGTTTCTTATCTTAAATTTCCTCCGTTTCATAAAGAGGACACATTTTTTCTAAACTAATATCGTACACGTATAAATTCCGTGGAAGTCCGTAAATTCGCACTTGCTACCGCTTCCTCATTACCCATGATACTTTCGCGTATTCCGCATGCAATAAAGTTCACGGGTTAATGCACGGGTTGTATTAAGATGCTGATTAGACCCTGAGAAAGGTTCCACGATTAACGCTACGAGATTAACGCGTGACACGAGTATTCCGTGCGGCTCGACGCGTCTAATCGCGAATCATCGGCATGGGCCCCGGGCATGGAAGGAGAGATACGTGATCCTTCGAGAAAAATTGGGTTAACAGACTTTCCACATCCTTCGCGAACATACGTGTCTCGGTGTCGCTCTATCGATCCTGTTTGCTAGACACAGAAGCGAGCGCTTCTTTATCCGAGTACGACATACCACGATTCTCGACTGCAAAGATTGCGGCTTTGAATACTGTTATACTCGCGTGATTCACGTCGCGTATAATGTGGTTGCGTTTACAACAAAGTAACGAACTACCGTTTGTTTCGCGGAGAACCGGGAGATTGTATGTAATTAGAATCTGGCACATGCACGCGGCCAACTTTTTCCGTGCGATTCCTCTCGCAACCGAAACGTTCTCGACGAACCGACCTCCTGGCATCGATTAAACCTTGACATTTTAACAGCCGGATATTCGATAATTATTTGAATAACTTGCAACGCGTGAGAGAGACCGTGGTAAATACGCAATTATTACGTATACGAGTACTAGAAATAATTGTCTAGTCATCTGAGATGTAAGAGTCTAAACGATCTCGCAACTCGTAGTCGACGGAGGAGTACTTTACAATTAACGTTCGATTCGTGCGTCGTGGTTTCATTAAGAAGTGAACGTAAAACGTAAAGTACACAGCACGTCTCGCCATAAAAGAAGCAGAACGACGACACGGTGGTACGCCAGGTACGTAGCACAGGTGTAAGTAGGTGGCTTTGGATACTGTTACGCGCGCGCACACACTCGTTCGAGCGAGTTCTGAGTGCGTGCGGTAAAAAATGATAATCAGAGCCTGAGAAACGGGAGCTGCCGGAATGATTCCGCGATGCGGGGGCGATAACGCGCGCGTTGTCACGAACGATTTTTTTCCATGCTCGAGCAGGGCCGAACGCATCAGTATTTTTACGGTTCAGAAGTGCCTGTGCGTTCCCATGCCCGTTCGCGATCGATCCCTTTTGAAAGAGCACTTGACAAACAGAAAGTGTCGTGGCAAGAAAAAAACATTTTCGCTCAAACTGAAAAGCTGCGTGCCAAGTGAACATGAAGTATTGTAACAACTAGGAAGCAGGTTGTTTATTTATTTTACGCACATTTGTGAAATGTAATAAATAACGCATTAATACAAATGTGGAAGAGGAGCGAGATAAAAGATGGTCATCATGGTAAAAAGCTGTGTGACAAGTGAATATGAAGTGTTGTAACAACTAGAAAGAAGGTTGTTTATTTATTTTACGTACATTGTGAAATATAATAAATGAGACATTAAAAAGGGCTACAAATGTGGAAGAGGAGCGAGATAAAAGATTGTCATAATGGTGAAAAGCTGCGTGCCAAGTCAATATGAAGTATTGTAACGACTAGAAAGCAGGTTGTTTATTTATTTTACGTACATTGTAAAATGTAATAAATGAGACATTAAAAAGGGCTACAAATGTGGAAGAGGAGCGAGGTAAAAGATTGTCATCATGGTGAAAAGCTGTGTGACAAGTGAATATGAAGTATTGTAACGACTAGAAAGCAGGTTGTTTATTTATTTTACGTACATTGTAAAATGTAATAAATAGGACATTAAAAAGGATAACGAATGTGGAAGAGGAGCGAGATGGTCGTCATGGTAATAGGGAGACGAAAATAACTTCTGCCGGAAGAGTCGTCCGAAAAATGGGTTGACGAGGGGATAAGTGAGACCGAAAAAGCGAGAGTATAATGGGGATCGGCATTCGCAGCGTGTATTCGTTAGTTACCGCGACGAAAGATCGAGATTACGATTGGAGGAGGGTTTCCGTTCTGATCGTTACGCAGAGAGCAGCCAGATCTGGCGTAAGAACTGGTTAAAGTGGGTTAATGAATTCGATGAAGTATCGCGCGCTTAGAGCGACGGAAACGAACGGCGGAAGACCGGTTACGAAGGATAAACGAACGAGCGCGAGCGCGCACGTAAAACGGGTTGTAAAGCGCGAGAAAACGAAAAAAAAGAAAAGGAATATAATCGTCGGTAGGTACGACGGCGTCCAGCGAGTTGAATGGACCTACTGCTACTTGATTTAAGTCGTTCCAGAGAGACGACGGGATGGGGTTGACTTAATGGATGGCATCGAGTCATTACGCAGCGCGACTACGTGGTAAATTGCGCTTATACGTACGAGACTCGTCCGGGTGAAATGAAAACCTATTACTGTAACGATTACGTTCAACCTGCTCCGCGTGTCATCGGGAATGCTGGATCCTCTGATTGATCGGCTACGCTACATTATTCCAGGCGATTCTCCGGGTAATTAAATGATCATTTCGAAAACTTCCTGAACAGCATGCGAACCGTATAAAATTTTCAGCTACGATATATTCATCGTCATAATTGTTACGTTTAATACTTGAGTGAGTCGCGTCGCCGTGAAGAAATTCGTTCGGCAACGGGGAAAACCTGTTGTACGTAGTTACTTACGCATCGCATTCTGCTGCCATGCCAAATTGATGTGTCATTGTCGGTGCTTGAAGCGGCACAATGTGCCGCAACGTAACGTACCATTACAATCGGGAAAACAAGTATGCCACCCCGGGCGCGTGTGTAAGTTACGTACGTGGACGCGTACGTGTATCGAGAGAGTAAGAGGACCGAGCGTAGTAAGTACCGCTATGCAAGAGGGCCAGGAAAGTCTTGGAGCCGTGAGTGCAACGGCCTTTACCTGGCTCCTTGCTCGCGGCTCGTCCGCCACGTCTACGCGATCTTCCTCGAGAAGTTATAGTCGACGCGAGCCTCTCGTTTACCTCGCGCCGTGCGCGAAGAGTCCGTCTGGCCTGTCCGTAACAGAACGCGATATACATTATTATAAACCAGCGGGATTTCACCGGCTACGTGGTCGCTGACTTTTCTGTTACGACACTACTCCTCATCCCTGCAACGAACTCGCCGCCTCGCGCTTTTGTCGAGCGCCGATTGAGCGAAACGAGCTGCCTCGAGGTCCCTCGAGTCTTCCCGCGATACCTTACTCGACTTCACCCTCTTTTTATTTATTTAGAAGCCTGGTATACAAAATGCACGTTCCTCGCGTGCTCGCACGTACAGCCAAGTATCGTTCTTCGCCCGAGTTGCATCCAGCTGTATGTGCTCTAAACTCGCCCGTGGGGTAATTCATACATCATATTATATTCGAGCGGTGGACAACCTAATATCCAGTCGAGCGAGCAAGACCGCGATATAAATTCTCGCGGGAAATTCATCGAACGGATACGGGAACGTCTCGCGTCTTCTATTTCTTCTCTATGATTAAATAACCGGACGCAGGTGACAAGTATCAATTTTTCGTAATAACACTCGGGTTACGTCGTGAGATGCCTGATAGTATTAGAATGAAGCGATTACGAGGCTCCTTTGAAGCTTTCAGCGTTGTGACTTTGATGTAAGCGCGCGTACGTTCATCGATATTCATTCGTTTTTATACTCTTGTCAGTGCGCCGGCTAATAGTTAATTTAACACTCTAAGCAAGCAACCCCTGACGCCTACGCGGTCATTATTCAAATCAGCGGAACCAGTCGATGCATCGGCACGGGGTTTTGTATTTCGTATGCGGCGTGTCGGCTCGAAAATTACCCTTTCACGGGTGTACAGCTCGTTACTCGATCCATTTGCGTAATTTCCATTCCGTGCTATCTCCCAGACGACTTTTTACCCCGTTCAACGAGCCGCGTAGCCACCACGTACTTAGCCTCGGCCGCATGTTAACGAGAAATTGAACCCCCGACGGTTTCGATATTTTTTCACCGAACGTCCTGTTATCTGTAACTATTTTTACGTTGCTCGTCCTACGATTTTCATCCATGGGTTTCAGCGTACCGTTTATTTATAACCGTGTCACGCAGGCAGGAAGACGGCCACGCCAATATGTACGGCCGGCGAGTGTAGCGCAGTAATAACTGAAAGCGATCTTGCGCAATGGAATTAGGTAAACAGATATCTACGCGTAGTATGTACGTTTTGTCCATGACATTCTTTCCCGAGCGTATACAGCGAGTATAGGACTCGTTCACACGATTGAATCACGGGCTGTCGCGTGGGCTGCCGTTCTAAATGTTACAACTATTCCTATAAACGCGAAGATGCTGACTGAGAAACTAATATCGGAAATAACGTAATACTCGTTCGACGAGCTTCACGAAATAAGAAATGCATTTTTTTTTTTATTAAGATAACAAATAATTATTTCAAGTGGGTGTTTTTAGTAATTTATCTTGTACGTCGTTGTTATGTAGAAATAGATATTCTGTCTTGACATCTGCTCTTTCATTCAGAGCGCTGATGTTCGATTTTATAACTGAGACAGTTACGTAGACATTATCGATGGAGTCGACTTATCTGATGTAAAGGAAACCGTTCTGCCGCCGGATGTCTTAGCGTTTGTTCATCTTCTATTGAACCTTTGGCGATCTCCGATAACGTTACGTATTCGGCGGGTATGTTATTCGTCAAGTATAAGGGAAAGAGTATAGCCCTGACCAAATGATCGAATGGAAATCCATTCCAGCGAACCAAAACGTTGCGAAATTCAGCCCGGAAAGTTATTATAGTTAGATTAGTTTTTGAAACACTGTGAGCGGTAAACTAGTTTTGGAGATAAAATACTCAGGGATTAATTGCCATCTATTTGCGTATTAAATTTTCAACAGGAGTTTCTTGTATACATGATTGGTAGGATGTTAATCTTTCCGTTCGAGTGAAGAGAATTTCAAGAAGGTGAAAGGAGCTGTTAGATCTAGAATCTAGGATGAATGAGATCCCTGGATCTCCGTTGCTTAATTTCCGCTTCCTCCTCCGGGTTGGCGTGCGTGTGGAAACATAGGAGTTCGTTTTCGAGGAAATTTACAGCATCGTGGAAATGAGAGTGTCTTGTCTCGAACTAAACGAAACAGCTATGAGATAAAGTTGAAACGTAAAGAGAAATGGAAGCGTGAAATATTTCACGAATTCTAATTTCGTTAGATGCTTGAAATCGTGACGGTACGAACGTTTTTAAGTCAATCCGCAACAAGTTTGTGAAAGTTGTCCAAGGAGGAAGATCTAGGAAGGGAGTACAGGTTTTAATCGTAAATTGATCTAACGTATCTGGTTTATCCTTAACTTTGCACCAGTGGTACGTTCACAGGTTATTAATTTTAACAGCGGAAGTAAAAATTTAAATTAACTTGTCCCAGTGAATGCGTACGCGCCTGTGGGAATATCATAGTAATACAAAATTGTGCCATGTAAATTTGATCGTTGTCTTGTAATGATTTACTGGGTACACTAGCGTGTGTTATTGCTGTTTTTACCGAATAAATCCACGAAACAGCGTAAAGCAATCGATTATTTATCAGATGTAGATATATAGAGAAAATTTAAATATAAACAAGGTGTTTCCATTACCCTTGGGATTTAATTAGGGCAGGAATAAATTACACGGTATTCGTTCTTTCATTTATGCATCCCTCGAGAATATTATCTACGGGCGTATCTAACGTTGACCGCAATCAACGAGAAATATTCGTGCGACATGCAAATGTATTATTTTGAAAAGCATCATCAAAACGTTTCGACCGTCCCACGATCGCAAAAATAACCGTGGCGAAAATCGTCTTCAGGGATTTCATGGAATCTCGATATGAATAAAGAATCGAAACGATTCAAACGAAGTTTAAACACAATCCAGGGAACAATGAACTGTAATGCGAGCCTCGGACTCTCTACTATTCTACTCATTGGATCGTTGCTTGCGCGGAGCAGGATGCTTCCCTGGGAGTTGAACATCCGGCGCATGAAAACGGAAACGGGAGTGCACTGTCTAGCGAGCTGCATGGAGCAAAAGGCTAGCCCCGTTCGCGAATACGTACATACATACGTACACCGCGCGCGATTCGCTCGCTCGCACGCTCGGCTTTCGTACCAATTACAGATAGTTGCCTCGCTGGTAATAACCCACGGGACTTAATGGAAGTCGAGGGGACCATGACGGAACGATGGAGAGGACGTCTCACGGATTTCCAGGCCGTGATCGTTGCTGCTCGTGAGAAAATCGGCGATCACGAGCCGCACGACTACTCGGAAGCACGTGGATCAAACACTTCGTTCGATCGTTAAAAACTTTCGCCGCTGAGCCTTCTTCAAATTCACGCGGTAAGAAAATTGAGTGGCATCTATGATGCCACGTCTAGCCAGCCGTTTTCAGCGTATCTGATGTCCGTAAGTCGCGAGTTGCAACTGCTACTTTCCCTATTCCTTTTTAGTGAAACAGGGTTTCTGGTATCGAGTTGCACCGGAGCAAACCTCGAGTTAGAGCAGTGCCGGCAATCTTATTGTTGGCAACATTCAACCGGTCGCAGTATCCTCGAAGCAGTGATTTCAGCTTTCATTTCTTCGTGATTGGGTTCGATCGTGCTCGAACGCGGCTGCTAATTCCATTTGAGGAGAAGAGAGCGCGAAAGAGGATCATTGCAATTAGGGGATGCAAAAGTGTCAGATAATTGGAGCGCAGTGACTCTAATCAGAATGATTAGTTCCGGTTCTAAAATTGATCGATAGGTCTCGGGGTGCGGTCAAGTCTGGGTCAGGGCACACGATTATGACGCCTCGGTTACCTTCGTTACAGAAGCCTGAGATATCGCCCGACAATTCGTAGTCAAACACTATTACACCATCCATCTCGTAACCTTCTCACGGATAAATTCGAGAATGCCAGGGTAATTAGATGAGAAAACGCGGTAGTTTGCATCCGTAAACCGCGCTATTTATGGAACGGCGCGAATGTAACACCTGTGCGTGGAAAACCAGCCGTGAGCAAACAGCGAGGGTTAACGTCATCAAGCCGTTTTCTCCGTCGTATTTTACCTTTTGCAAATGTTGCGAGGAACGTGCGATCTTCTCACCGTGAAAAACGCCCCCATCCGTGGGCGCGTCTTCGGACTTGCGTCATTCACGAAGAGATAACTGATCGTATTACTCGTTATTTTGTTAGACGTTTCTTTATCGTAGTAACAAAACACTCTGCTCGGTATTTTCATCCAGGGAGCCATACGCGATTAATGAGATACTTGTGTTACATTTACGTAACTCGCAATGCTTTTCAACGAGGTTTCAATTTTCTATTATTTACGCCTCCTGGTCTCCTTCTTATCTTCCCGTAATCTCGATGTTTACGAACCTTTTAAACCGTCTATTGCTTCCCTGTAAAAAGTAGTTCTCGCAATTGTACAGCGAACAATGTTCCGTCGTTGATTTTTATGACTTTCTCGTTTATCTTTTCGCCGACTGATTTAATTGTGCTCGGCCGTGTGGCGTAAATGACCGAGTCTACTATTCAACAGGTCTCGCGCTTCACAGAAGTGTCCGATAGACAATAGGCTACCGCGGACTTGTTTGCTTTAGCAGGGAATCGATTTTATATAATCCATCAACACCACTTTCACTTGTCTCGTTCGATACTTCACGAGCAAAATTACCTTTGAAAACAGGCACTCTTATTTAGCCGGCGCATTGTACGTAATTTTTATTAGTTTCATTCGCTCGTGTTTACTTGAGCCTGCACGTATTAAACAATTGTACATTGTTTTGTCACGTGGGCCAGTGAAACGACAGCTGCAGCTACCGTTTTAAATAAATCCTATTCAACAATCGGACGGTTTCCTCCACGCATTCATTTCAGTTCTATTTATTTAACGCGTTACGTAGTCAGCAAATAGAATTCGTAGAGAATAAATAGGACTTCACCGAACGAACAAAAACATACGTCTTTTATGTGGACATAGAGATAATTCAGAGTCAGAAAAAGCTGAACGTCATATTATACGTTTTCAATTAAAAGTTTTTCACGAGGCTTTCCTCTCAGCCACATTTATTTCCCATGATCGGGGCAAATTTTATTTCTCACGTGAAAGCTGAAATCTGATCAACGTTATGAGCATTACGCGGCGAATAACTCGTCACGGCTCAGATGCGCCCGGAACGGAACTGTCGTCATTTTTATTTTGCAATAGTCATCGAGCGACAACGTTGTCTATCGGTCCGGGTCATGGTTCGCGTGCCTCGTGACGAGACGCTTATTCGAATCTTGCAGGATGTCATGCCGATGTTGGTCTGTGTTTAACGTGGATCGGTGTCATTACGTTAGTTAATCATCAGAACGGTACCGCGGGAAACCGCGGACCATTCTCCCTGCTAATTCCTCCGTCGATTTTTTACCTCTCCGATTCCAGACACCCGAGACGACGACGGTGCACAAGGAAACGGGAAACGTTTAGTCGCATTTCTTTGCAGGAAGAAGTAATTCACTCCGCTGGCCGTACATCGAATGCGAAGGTCGTAGAAATTAAGTATTGAGGATTAGAACAGCCACGTGATTAAACTGGTCGTGGAATTTTTAACGACAGCATTAGAAGATAACGTATCGTTACTGCTTTTAGAATCGAGTACACACTTTGTATTCTACTTTCCACGAGTAGGTATTTCGTCTTAAGCTTAATGGTCTTAGCGTCGTTGAACGTCCAAGACAAATACGCTTCCAGTGAAATTGCTTGTGGATTAATTAAAATAAATTGGCTAATACTTGGAAGTTTACATAACAGATTTAACTACGCCCATCTACGATAAAGTTTCGTTGATACGTTCGTAGCCAACGCGGAACCCAAATTACGCGGTGCTAATCTCAACGACGATCACGCAATAATCCGTTGAGGTGTAACGATCCGCGAAATCCTCGGCAGGATGCGAGTAGCTGGTTGGGAAAACGAGATGATAAGTCTGAGACGCGTGCGATGCGACGTGCTTGATGCGAACGGAGATATATGAATCCGTAGAGGAGGTATTGTAGGGGCTGAAATAATCCCAGGAAGAGGTATCATCTTTCCGCGCTGGTATAGTCTGCTTAACCTCGCGGATGAGCTCTAGTAAAGGAAGAGGCTCGTAATAGAGGCTGGAATTGGACATCGGCCAGAGGCGATATCTTTTCCCTGGTTTTCTTACGAGGATCCTGTTCAGGGCTTGCCTAGGTAACATCGCATGAACGCTCGGTCGGAAGTATTTGCGTTTATGCATCGAGGAGAAGGAACACCTGTTTCGTAGAATCCTTCTGCGGAAATGGCTGATTTTAACGCTGTCAGATGCTTGTTTTCTCTCCTGTAGACGCATAAAACGGGAAACATACTTAAACGTTTGTGTACCGTACTTTATGAACGGTTGCCGTCTAATGGACTTTTAATAGACGCACAAAGAATGAATCTTTAAATCTTCTGTCTCGTACAATGTTATCCTATAAAATGATCAGAGAAATTGGACGATTTCTTGAGAAATGAGGCGAGATCAGGAGGGGTCGAAATTGCGTTCGATTAAGGTTGATCCTCGATTTTCCCTCGCATTCGACTTCCTTGTAAGGATGATAGAATGAGACCGGTCCAACTTTCAGGAACATGACGTTAGATAATCGGATAAAAAGCGGTCGCGAGCGAGATTCCCCGTGCAGAAAATCACGTGAACCCGTTGGTACTGTTAAAACCGTGCGGCGGAAGAGATTCGCGGCATTTTTACCGACTTGAAGCGAAGGAGAGAATCTCACGCACGTTAGAAGATTGCGTGGTCACCTGATCGTTTTAGCGCACTGGTAGCCGGTTTCCAAGTTCTTACGGCCTCCTCTGTTCTTCTCCTCGGTGCGGATAGCTCGCATTCTCGCTCGAGCGACTTTCGTGTTCCGGGTGGCGGCCACCGGAAGTCCTTTCGACTCGCCTCGGTCCTCTCCGTGCCGCCGTTCCCGTCACTTTTGTACGTAACTGGAATTTTACTCGACCGTGTGATCTTTTTTTTTGTCGAACCACGTGCTACGGATTGTTGCACCAATTAAGGGTGACACTTTTTCTCTCTGGCAATAACTACGATATTATATAATGTGAATTGAAATATAGATTTCTGTAATGTTTGCTCACGAGAATCATTTAAATGCATTGATTTGCGGTTTTATCGCGACCTCGGGCGGTTCTTGCGTAACGTTTACCAGTAATTGGACCAACGCGCAGTAATTCGTGTCGAGCAGGTATGGAGTAATGAACTCAAAAGGTGGTAACAGTACCTATCTCTTAGGAGTCGATCTCACTATTACTATCGCCGCATTTTATTGCGCTACTGTTTCATTCGTGCTACTATTCGATCTCGGTGCATGAACCGTGTGCCACTTTCGACACGTACACAGCGACAATACATATAATCTTTTATACTCGGGCAACGATCATTTCATTCAGGCTGACGACTAAAGTCTAGTAAAAATTGATTACAGCGTACTTTTTGTTCCATCCGAGAGTTTCTTCTTAGCTTGTTCTCTAACAATCGCTTTAACTCTTCTCATGCCCTTCTAACTGCACTTAAAACTTTTTTGTTACCGTTGATTTATTCTGGATCAATTGCCAGATCATTAGAGAAGAAATTTTACGGTGCATTATAGTATCTATTAATGTGATTAAAGCTTGAAGTTAGGCTCAGAAAACCGGTGATGCCTTCTAAGCATTGATCTGTACAGGCAAAGGATACAATTGAAAAACACTTGGAAATTGAATTTCCAGTACCTCGCTTGGTCATTTGGTAAAGGATCAGAAAATATAAATACTAAGACTTATTATCATTTATTTACTAATCGAAATTGCATTAGATATTATCCTTATCTCTGCATTTGTAGTTATCATTGACCTCACGTGGCCAAAATTGGTCATTTGATTATTTGATCAAGGGTTACGAGAGATTAATTTTTATTCAAAAAGTTCCGTTTAATGAATAGACAAATGTAAAGAAATTACATTTTTACCTGCTACCTATTTTATTCATCTTTTAATTTCACAAACCGGACACGTGTAAGCTTGCTTTGTGTGCCACGTGCATTCTGTGTCCTTCATGTTTTTTTAACAAGTAATAAAACGTGTAATAACTCTCACACGAATGGAATTTTGAATGCAGTTAGTTAACGTGTTTTTCCATGTGCTAGTTGTAAGCATTGAGAAATATATACTGTGCGGTAAAAATTCAAATTCTAATCGGATCTCTAAGAGGATTTAATGATGCAGGATTGCGTTATAATTGTGCTATTGAATGGAAAGCCATTCATTGTGCGAAGTTACTGCAATGGGAAACTACGGCTGAATATACTTTTTCTCACTGTGTGTCAAAGAAAAAGGAAAAAGCATTTTCCGTCGACTCCGGCGGCTTAACGACTATGGTCGATTGAACTCTATCGTTCCTTCGGTTCAGACAAGGAAACCAGTTTTCTTCCGTTGTACGCGTACGCGCTAGTCTTTACTTGGCTACGAATCGTTCACGAGTAACTTTCCTTTTACGATACTACGGATACGTGAATAAAACTTCCATTGATGTAGAGAACAGTTATATAATTTGCATTAATACGTTTATTGCCTAATCAATATTTCCAATATAAATGAAATATTGCTCGATCAATAGATTTTTATTTATTAATATTATTCCTGAATTAATAATTACTTGTGAACGAATCCATCGCAACGTGCAATATCGTAGCTTTAATTAAAAGCTTTTTTCACCTCCAGACTTAACAAGCAATCTATTCAGAAAGTCGCGTAGTACGTTCAAAGAAGTACCTCGGAATTATTAAATGAAAATTCATACTTTAATTCTATGCCCAGAATTAAAAGTACACCGCGTTATACGCGAGCTTCGAATTACCATAACGCGGATCTTCGGCATGCAACCCACGTATCATTCATCGCCCACACGTTCATTCGCGTTGCATTGTTTGCAAGAACAAAACCGTGCGCACTTTAATGTGATAACAACGACGATACACGTTTCATCTTCTTTGCTTGCACGTAGATATTTACGTGGGTACGGCCGATGTAATAAAATTCAGCGAGCACAGATAACTGTAGTACCTTCTGGAAACCGAGAAAACATTTGATCTATTAGAGTGACAAAAAATTGGGAATTGAAA
>SHCU01000138.1:12707-35930 GCA_004307685.1 Ceratina australensis | reverse complement strand
GCGCATTGTACGTAATTTTTATTAGTTTCATTCGCTCGTGTTTACTTGAGCCTGCACGTATTAAACAATTGTACATTGTTTTGTCACGTGGGCCAGTGAAACGACAGCTGCAGCTACCGTTTTAAATAAATCCTATTCAACAATCGGACGGTTTCCTCCACGCATTCATTTCAGTTCTATTTATTTAACGCGTTACGTAGTCAGCAAATAGAATTCGTAGAGAATAAATAGGACTTCACCGAACGAACAAAAACATACGTCTTTTATGTGGACATAGAGATAATTCAGAGTCAGAAAAAGCTGAACGTCATATTATACGTTTTCAATTAAAAGTTTTTCACGAGGCTTTCCTCTCAGCCACATTTATTTCCCATGATCGGGGCAAATTTTATTTCTCACGTGAAAGCTGAAATCTGATCAACGTTATGAGCATTACGCGGCGAATAACTCGTCACGGCTCAGATGCGCCCGGAACGGAACTGTCGTCATTTTTATTTTGCAATAGTCATCGAGCGACAACGTTGTCTATCGGTCCGGGTCATGGTTCGCGTGCCTCGTGACGAGACGCTTATTCGAATCTTGCAGGATGTCATGCCGATGTTGGTCTGTGTTTAACGTGGATCGGTGTCATTACGTTAGTTAATCATCAGAACGGTACCGCGGGAAACCGCGGACCATTCTCCCTGCTAATTCCTCCGTCGATTTTTTACCTCTCCGATTCCAGACACCCGAGACGACGACGGTGCACAAGGAAACGGGAAACGTTTAGTCGCATTTCTTTGCAGGAAGAAGTAATTTACTCCGCTGGCCGTACATCGAATGCGAAGGTCGTAGAAATTAAGTATTGAGGATTAGAACAGCCACGTGATTAAACTGGTCGTGGAATTTTTAACGACAGCATTAGAAGATAACGTATCGTTACTGCTTTTAGAATCGAGTACACACTTTGTATTCTACTTTCCACGAGTAGGTATTTCGTCTTAAGCTTAATGGTCTTAGCGTCGTTG
The DNA here is from genome assembly GCA_004307685.1 of Ceratina australensis. Lineage (NCBI taxonomy): Eukaryota > Metazoa > Arthropoda > Insecta > Hymenoptera > Apidae > Ceratina > Ceratina australensis. The sequence goes on along the minus strand of SHCU01000138.1, from coordinate 34,923 downwards.
AACGTCCAAGACAAATACGCTTCCAGTGAAATTGCTTGTGGATTAATTAAAATAAATTGGCTAATACTTGGAAGTTTACATAACAGATTTAACTACGCCCATCTACGATAAAGTTTCGTTGATACGTTCGTAGCCAACGCGGAACCCAAATTACGCGGTGCTAATCTCAACGACGATCACGCAATAATCCGTTGAGGTGTAACGATCCGCGAAATCCTCGGCAGGATGCGAGTAGCTGGTTGGGAAAACGAGATGATAAGTCTGAGACGCGTGCGATGCGACGTGCTTGATGCGAACGGAGATATATGAATCCGTAGAGGAGGTATTGTAGGGGCTGAAATAATCCCAGGAAGAGGTATCATCTTTCCGCGCTGGTATAGTCTGCTTAACCTCGCGGATGAGCTCTAGTAAAGGAAGAGGCTCGTAATAGAGGCTGGAATTGGACATCGGCCAGAGGCGATATCTTTTCCCTGGTTTTCTTACGAGGATCCTGTTCAGGGCTTGCCTAGGTAACATCGCATGAACGCTCGGTCGGAAGTATTTGCGTTTATGCATCGAGGAGAAGGAACACCTGTTTCGTAGAATCCTTCTGCGGAAATGGCTGATTTTAACGCTGTCAGATGCTTGTTTTCTCTCCTGTAGACGCATAAAACGGGAAACATACTTAAACGTTTGTGTACCGTACTTTATGAACGGTTGCCGTCTAATGGACTTTTAATAGACGCACAAAGAATGAATCTTTAAATCTTCTGTCTCGTACAATGTTATCCTATAAAATGATCAGAGAAATTCGACGATTTCTTGAGAAATGAGGCGAGATCAGGAGGGGTCGAAATTGCGTTCGATTAAGGTTGATCCTCGATTTTCCCTCGCATTCGACTTCCTTGTAAGGATGATAGAATGAGACCGGTCCAACTTTCAGGAACATGACGTTAGATAATCGGATAAAAAGCGGTCGCGAGCGAGATTCCCCGTGCAGAAAATCACGCGAACCCGTTGGTACTGTTGAAACCGTGCGGCGGAAGAGATTCGCGGCATTTTTACCGACTTGAAGCGAAGGAGAGAATCTCACGCACGTTAGAAGATTGCGTGGTCACCTGATCGTTTTAGCGCACTGGTAGCCGGTTTCCAAGTTCTTACGGCCTCCTCTGTTCTTCTCCTCGGTGCGGATAGCTCGCATTCTCGCTCGAGCGACTTTCGTGTTCCGGGTGGCGGCCACCGGAAGTCCTTTCGACTCGCCTCGGTCCTCTCCGTGCCGCCGTTCCCGTCACTTTTGTACGTAACTGGAATTTTACTCGACCGTGTGATCTTTTTTTTTGTCGAACCACGTGCTACGGATTGTTGCACCAATTAAGGGTGACACTTTTTCTCTCTGGCAATAACTACGATATTATATAATGTGAATTGAAATATAGATTTCTGTAATGTTTGCTCACGAGAATCATTTAAATGCATTGATTTGCGGTTTTATCGCGACCTCGGGCGGTTCTTGCGTAACGTTTACCAGTAATTGGACCAACGCGCAGTAATTCGTGTCGAGCAGGTATGGAGTAATGAACTCAAAAGGTGGTAACAGTACCTATCTCTTAGGAGTCGATCTCACTATTACTATCGCCGCATTTTATTGCGCTACTGTTTCATTCGTGCTACTATTCGATCTCGGTGCATGAACCGTGTGCCACTTTCGACACGTACACAGCGACAATACATATAATCTTTTATACTCGGGCAACGATCATTTCATTCAGGCTGACGACTAAAGTCTAGTAAAAATTGATTACAGTGTACTTTTTGTTCCATCTGAGAGTTTCTTCTTAGCTTGTTCTCTAACAATCGCTTTAACTCTTCTCATGCCCTTCTAACTGCACTTAAAACTTTTTTGTTACCGTTGATTTATTCTGGATCAATTGCCAGATCATTAGAGAAGAAATTTTACGGTGCATTATAGTATCTATTAATGTGATTAAAGCTTGAAGTTAGGCTCAGAAAACCGGTGATGCCTTCTAAGCATTGATCTGTACAGGCAAAGGATACAATTGAAAAACACTTGGAAATTGAATTTCCAGTACCTCGCTTGGTCATTTGGTAAAGGATCAGAAAATATAAATACTAAGACTTATTATCATTTATTTACTAATCGAAATTGCATTAGATATTATCCTTATCTCTGCATTTGTAGTTATCATTGACCTCACGTGGCCAAAATTGGTCATTTGATTATTTGATCAAGGGTTACGAGAGATTAATTTTTATTCAAAAAGTTCCGTTTAATGAATAGACAAATGTAAAGAAATTACATTTTTACCTGCTACCTATTTTATTCATCTTTTAATTTCACAAACCGGACACGTGTAAGCTTGCTTTGTGTGCCACGTGCATTCTGTGTCCTTCATGTTTTTTTAACAAGTAATAAAACGTGTAATAACTCTCACACGAATGGAATTTTGAATGCAGTTAGTTAACGTGTTTTTCCATGTGCTAGTTGTAAGCATTGAGAAATATATACTGTGCGGTAAAAATTCAAATTCTAATCGGATCTCTAAGAGGATTTAATGATGCAGGATTGCGTTATAATTGTGCTATTGAATGGAAAGCCATTCATTGTGCGAAGTTACTGCAATGGGAAACTACGGCTGAATATACTTTTTCTCACTGTGTGTCAAAGAAAAAGGAAAAAGCATTTTCCGTCGACTCCGGCGGCTTAACGACTATGGTCGATTGAACTCTATCGTTCCTTCGGTTCAGACAAGGAAACCAGTTTTCTTCCGTTGTACGCGTACGCGCTAGTCTTTACTTGGCTACGAATCGTTCACGAGTAACTTTCCTTTTACGATACTATGGATACGTGAATAAAACTTCCATTGATGTAGAGAACAGTTATATAATTTGCATTAATACGTTTATTGCCTAATCAATATTTCCAATATAAATGAAATATTGCTCGATCAATAGATTTTTATTTATTAATATTATTCCTGAATTAATAATTACTTGTGAACGAATCCATCGCAACGTGCAATATCGTAGCTTTAATTAAAAGCTTTTTTCACCTCCAGACTTAACAAGCAATCTATTCAGAAAGTCGCGTAGTACGTTCAAAGAAGTACCTCGGAATTATTAAATGAAAATTCATACTTTAATTCTATGCCCAGAATTAAAAGTACACCGCGTTATACGCGAGCTTCGAATTACCATAACGCGGATCTTCGGCATGCAACCCACGTATCATTCATCGCCCACACGTTCATTCGCGTTGCATTGTTTGCAAGAACAAAACCGTGCGCACTTTAATGTGATAACAACGACGATACACGTTTCATCTTCTTTGCTTGCACGTAGATATTTACGTGGGTACGGCCGATGTAATAAAATTCAGCGAGCACAGATAACTGTAGTACCTTCTGGAAACCGAGAAAACATTTGATCTATTAGAGTGACAAAAAATTGGGAATTGAAACCAAATTTATATTTCGCTTACGTGCGAACGCGATTTCAAAAATTTATTGACCGACACATAGCAAAGCGAGATATCGTGAATCGTAATTCTTCATCAATTTCCAATTGAAATTGTTCTGAAATATTGTTAATTTAAAAGAGTCACATTACCGCCCACGTGGTTCATACACTGATTCCTCTGTAAATCGGAACGCAACGATTTCGAGTAGTAAATGAAATCGACGCGAATGAAAAAGCAATGCGAACGATCGCGTTAGAACAACAATCTTTATCTTGCTCGTCTCTAAACGATCGTTAAAGTGTCGTTAAAGAGGTATCAACGCTCCCCGGCGTTTGAACCTCGCGAAGAGACTCGGCCGACGCCGCCGCCGAGTTTATCATCTCCAGGAAAATTCTCATTTCCGTAAGGAGATTAAACAATGAAGGAAATAAATTCTGCGTCGCCGCTCTCTACAATTTCGCGTTTGACAGTGACTGCTGCACGGCCGCGGAGAGAATATAATTTCTGCCGCTCGCGAGAACTTTATTTTCACTCCTTTTTCCGGCATCGACATCGTTTGTTATCTGCTTCACGCTCGAAGCGCGAATTATCCTCGCCCGCAAATTGCTTTATCGCTTTAGAGAGGTAACTGTTTGTAAATTCTCACGTACCGCTCCATCACTCGCTCCGCCTGGTTCTCTTCAGTTATTCGCGCCGCTTATATGATCCAATCTTTCTCACCAGACTTATACCGAGATATATATATTAACGGTGATAATTTATGTCATCATCGCCTTGTATTACCGGTCTAACACTTTGCGCTCGAGAGGTGACTCTCATTCACCATCTGTTTTATAAAACAATAGTTACATAGGTAAATAATTACTGTTTCAATACATTATTGATTGAATTAAACTGAATTATTATAAAATTCGTATATACATTAATTGAAGAAATGCAGAAAGAAAAAATTAATTAATTTTTCACACATTAGTTCGCATGTAAGAAATTCACGAAATATTTATGGAAAAATTTTTCGAGCGCAAAGGACTAAATCTCTTTCGCGAAACTAATTCCGGGGAACATATGGGATGCGTGGTATCTCTTTGAAAACTTTTTTCATTTAACCCGGCGTGCGTTCGGTGCAGGTGCCGGCGTAATCTATTGACACCGTCGCAGACCCCGATGTTCCCAACGATTATTATTTCTACGTTTGTACAGCGTGTGTGCAGCGAACGATATCGTGAAACGCGTGAGATTACAACATTCCGTCAAGTGGATTGTCAACAGGCTATGGTATTATTTCATCTATAATAGACATTCACACGTGTACAATCGTGGAAATTAATATTCGAATTGTTTGTTCTATACCAGCGCTTGGTACTATTTTTTCTGTAACAGATACGATTGCGTAACTTTATGTCGAGTTATGTAAAATCGTAAAGTAATACGTATGCAACGCGCGTTTTCGTGTTTACCGTCAATTAGATATATTTACGAAGCGTGCTCTAACGAACAGGGGCGAAGACCTGAATATCTGAGCTCGTTCTTATTAGACGACCTCGGCGGCGGTATTGTGTTAACGGTGAAAGTTGCACCGTCGATTTTTGTCACGATCATCGTGACTGGGTCAGCAGCCTTCCGTTTTATGCAGATGACCGCTAAACGTGATTTCAATCTATCCTTACGACGCGAAACGATTAATCTCAATCTTATAAACCACCGTCCGTTCGACTCATAGTTTCAATTTTACGGGCAATAATTTATTATAATTATCAGTTTAGAAAATGACAAAACCGCGACTTTCGACTCTGTACCATTAATGACCGCGGGTATAGTTCGCGGTCAAGAGCCGTCATGCGCCGAGTATAAATGTGTTTCGAAACGAGCATGACATCGGAGAAGCGAGGAATCATTTTTCCTCGTATGGGATCGATTCGAGGATGCTCCGGTGAACACAAGCCTGGGTACCCGGACACAGCCGGGTGACGAATCGTCGTGAGAGACCGATTTTCGTATTAATCGCGTCGAGTATCGCGTTGCGTTCCCCGCTCGTTCGTTCATTCCTTCCACCGGTATGCAAATCGTTTTCCCAAGCGTTCATACGTGCACGCGACCGCAACGGTTCGGCGTGGGTGCTGCTTTATAGATTAAGCCTCTCGTGCGTTTCCCAGAATTATCTCTTTGACGGTGAACTGTTTCTATTTTCCTCCGAACTTAGATTAAGCACGTACAAAGTAAAACGTGCTCGAAGGTAATACTGGCACAGGGACAAAGCCTGGCGTTTGTACCTGTGCCATTTGTATTGATCTTCGTCGCGCGCGATGCCGGGAGAATTCGAGAGGAAAAGTCTTGACTAACGCGATACGGCGGCGTCGTGACTTTTACGATCCGGCTCGAATGCGCGCAATTAGCGCGGAGCAGCGGCGAATGGTTAATTGGATTTTTTGTTCATTAAACCTGTGCGCGGCCGATTTTCTGCGAAATGAACGAACATGGGATGCGGCCGTGTACGCATCTCGGGGACGAAGGTCAAACACGTTTATGCCTCGCCGCCAGGTTCATCGTTGATGCGCGTTTGCACCCGGCAGTAATACGCGTTATGTAACTCGCACACACTCATTATTCGTCGCGTCTACGTGTGCGCACGTGGAACTTTTGCGATGATCCCATTAGGCGTAATCCACGCTAATCCGAAACATGTCGACCGAAGTTGGATATGATTAGATGATGGATCTGTATTAATCTCGATGGTAGGCACTTGATACATTTCTTTCTTCTCGTTTTAATATTATTTCTACCGCGATATTGTGCACACCTATTTCGAAGCATATGTACGTTTTTAAATCCAGGATGAGCTGGAGGAAAGTGTATCGCTGAATTAATTTAACAACTATTATAAGAAAAGGCAAAAAATTAATTTTGGAGAAATGATTAAACTTAGTGAATAACGTTCAGTTAAAATTTGAAAGGTGTCTTTTGACACCTCACGAAATAGTGTTAATGTATTTGTCTAAAATATTAGTCTCTTGTAACTGTTACGTGTGAAATGAGTTTGCAGTTCGTGTGTGAAATGAGGCACCTCGACCTTTAATAAAGCAGATCTCTAATTGAGATGGCCTGGTGAGAGGAAACAAGCTTTTTTCTAGGCCAGTGATTTACAGTTGAATCCAGGCTGCTCGCTGGGAATCTCTAATTTCGTTGAGACTCTTATTGAATACGTACTATCGCACATCGACTGAGACATGACTTTCTACGATAAATTAATTATCCTAACTGTCGATTAGTCAATCAAACGATTTTCATTGATTGTACAATGGTAGAAAATGTATGGAGATATCGAATGGTCTGTGTTCTGAACTCGAAAATTTGTGTGGATGTATTCAGGCCAGCCTACGTATCCGCGAAACAGGAGTTTTACGTGCCAATTTTTACCGGACCCGTGGGTGTGCGCGTCATTGAGCTCGAGAGAACCGCACAAAAAACGAAAATGTGGGGTACTCGTACGTATTGAAAGCGCGTCGGGCTATATAACGTTCAGTTACGGTCAATAAAACACCTTTATGCGTGTACATAAATAGACTAACACTTTATTTGACTCCTGCGGATAAAAATCACCGTGAGAATAGAATTGGAAGGAAGCTACAAAAATGAAATTTAATGAATTCGTTCAAAACTAAATTGTTTCAATTTCCCACGTAGAAATTGCTTGAACCGAAAAATCAAATCGTTCAAATTAACATCGGCCGGATCGATTAACAAAGGAAATTGACCGCCAATTTCGGTATTGACTTCCATAGACATCGTTCCTATATCAGGTAATATAATCATCTCCGCAGGTATTTACCGTTACACGCCCACGCTCGTATTACGAAACGTGACGATGTCTCTAATTATTTTTCAACGTGACCAGCTTTTCTACCTGCGCCGCGACCATCGAAAATTAGTCGTAGCGTCGAGCCGCGTGGGCGTTCGCTAAGCTAATCTAATCGCTGCCGCGGTTTCGAACAGGTTTACGACTGACCATGTTTTTTTTTTTAAATCGCTGCCGTTTCTAATCGCTACACCGCGTTACCCGTCGCACGCCGGGTAACAAGCCGTCAAGCGCCATTCGCGTTTAGTAATGATTTCAACTTTAATTATCGTTGTTTTTACACCGTGCTCCGGTAAAGCTATGCGCGATAGTACGTGAACTCGAATCGTTATAAGTGTTTCGCGATGCATATTCAACGACGACCGCGTGAATTTCTATGATGCCACGGTGAAACCGTCGAGTCGTCGCCGGCTCGCAAACAAGGTGAGCACGAGGTAGTAAACAATTAAGCGGTTAACAAACGAGACGCGGATGTGGGTATTAAAATGAGGAGAATGTAGCTCGGCATTGATGCCACAGTCACGGTACCATGGAAATAATTGGTAAAATCCATTCGTAATTTAGTGCACATTAGTTAAGTAGTAGGTATAGGCCACGCGTGGAATGGAGTTGGTTTTTAATGAAACTGATGCAGACGTGTCTCGGGCCCACGGTTTGTGGAGCTTAAGAGAAAGCTGATTATCGTGCGAGGTTCATTTCAATGGACGGACTTCTCGGAGCTTAGGACTAATGATAGACGATATATTAATCAGTATAGTGTTGGAAGCTTCAGAAGTTAGCGAGTACGGTGGTACTTAATTGCGCTTAGAGGGTTGTGCCGGGGGATACTAATGATCTTTACGTTATTGATTGAAATGCTGATAGGCTCCCTTATTGGTGAAACTCGATATCAAGAAGCTCACTCTCTTGGGACTTTGTGGCAACTTCCGACTTGAACCACTAAGAACATCTTATTCTCACTCTTGAGGGTTACTATCAATAGTATTTAATTATATTATTGGGTTATTAATACTCCTTGATGTACGATAGGTAAATCATTAAATAATATAAATTCTACTTTTTAAATATGTNTTATTCTCACTCTTGAGGGTTACTATTAATAGTATTTAATTATATTATTGGGTTATTAATACTCTTTGATGTACGATAGGTAAATCATTAAATAATATAAATTCTACTTTTTAAATATGTATTAAATTACATTCACTTGTTCGTTTATTTAAATTCATTCGATTCCAATCTAATGATGCATCGTCGATTTTTAACTGGCGAAGGTCAGGCCTATCACCGAGACTGCTTGACGATTCTTACTCATTGATATTCCGAACTGACTCATAGAGGATCGTATGATTCAAAAGTTATTCAAGTCTATCATACGGTTTACAAACGATGAAATTGTAAAAGACAATAAAAGACGTGGAAGTAGCATGGTTGCTACTGAATGACGAAATCTTCACCCATCCTATAGATGGGTATCGTCATATCAAAGCGGAATGAATATTAATGTAATTCGTGAACGTGTCGCTTGTTCCGAATATTTGATTCTGCACGCGTGGCTGCACGCGCGTGATCCACGATGCCATGACGAATCGCATTTTTCACACGTTAACGAGTTTGCGATTTTCGCCATGAATCCAGGTCATGAACACGTAAATCTGACACCCGATATAAAATTCTGCATGCCACATACATTTTATACCAATAGACCGTATCAGAGTTCTGCAATCAATTTTACGCATCGATATCTCAGATTAACTCGGATAATCCAATATTTTTACACACTAATATTCCCTCAAAATGTCCTATCGAGCATGTTCACTTCAATCGAACACTAGTAATATTTCTCTTTTCTATTTTCTGAAAAGAAGACGGGTTAAAATAAAAAAAGGAACCTCGCGCATTCGATGGAACAGGGTGACTTTACGAGCCGATTGAATGGTAGAACGAGCTCGGCGAAATTGCGATTTCCAGTTGTTCGAGAGATCACGCTCTCGTGGTCGGGAACAGGACTCGCGTTCTCCTTTGCTCGTTACCCGTTTTTTTTACCCTGTGGCTGCGAGTCGCTCCTCGCGTTGCGTAACCCACGTAACAGGAAGAGTTTATCGGTAGGAAAGATTGTCGCGGCCAAACGATCGCGACACCGCAGAATTTTGAAACTACGGGGATTCGCGCTGGCTATTTAGACGTTTTACGACCGCCACGTGTATCGATTGGCTGATCTTTCCTGGATTCCTTACGGAAGCTTGTAACGCTCGAGCGATCAAAGCAGATGTTGGATCATTTTTTCCAGCTCATAATTGTTACCTAGGTTTTCGTATGGTACGTCGTAAAGATAAGGCGAATTGAAAGAGATGTACAGTTAGAATAAGGAAGCTTGTGATATCTTGTATTGCGATTGAAAAATTCATATCGTCTATTAAATTTGATTTTTTCTCTATGTTGCAGCTGGTTCGGCAGCCGAGAAAGGTTACTTTGGTCCGTGGAGGCAATGCAAGCTTCTGCTGTACGGTAGAGAAAGATGCGGCCAAGGGGTTTCGAGGTTTCAGCCTGTGTGTAAGTACGCTTTAAATTTCAGTAGCTATCGATTTCTATTGCACGTCAAAGAGATCGTTCCCACGATAGTTACAAAACGTCTAGACTGGGATATTCCCAGTACCTGGAAGTGACCTTTACTCCAGGAAGAGACTTTTGAAGCAAATCAATCGTGGAGGATGGTAAATCAAGCGTGACGTACATTTGTCCGTGTCTTTCTGTACAGTGGCTGTGTGGGTAGCAGGATTAGCCGCGGCGGCTGCCTCTGCCCTTTTGGCGGTCCTCGTCGGTCTCGCTGTGTTGCAGCTCGCGATGGCCTCCTCGGCGAAACGAGTTATTATCTCGTACAGCACCGCTCTGATAGGGAAAGTGGCCCTCGCAACACTAGCCAGTGAGTATTTTCAAGAACGCAGCTCCAGATTAATTTTATCTGATACCCGAAGGCATTCTCCTCTTGCTTTTAATTAATTAAATTTTCCGTTATCGTTCGAGCAAATATTTATATTATTTATTATTTATTTATATCTGTATCATTTCCATCATTACTATCTATACATTTATTTATATCTGTAATTTATGATTACAAAAAACTTGTCGAGTTAGTTTTTAGGTTTTAATAATTTACATTTGTGAAGTTTATATTGGAGTTTGTTGACGTAAAAAGAAAAAAAGATTAACATAGGTCTTGGTAAAATGTAAAATACGATAGTTCAAGTTTCGATACGAATTACAAGTCCGTGAGAATCGTAGAGCGTAAACGTTGGACAGCGAGATCCTTTTGCGCCAGGACAGTCTGAAAGTTTTGTAACAGGCGGTAGGATTACTAGTCACTTGCCTACTTACTGGCCTACTTACCCTTACACGAAGAATCGAATATCCGCGGTGGATCTTGTTCCCGTAAAGTGATACGTGCTAAACTCATAGATCGCAGTCAACCACATTCAATGAATGAATTTCTCATTTTTACCCTTTTTAAATTAAGTGATTAGCGACGCGATATTAAAATGAATGCTTGATCGTCATCTACATATACGATTTATTTTTATTTTCAGCGTCGTTGGCTATCGTAGCAGCGAGTCTATTTGCCCTGCAGACCGATGATAGAGCCAGCAGCTTTGTTATCACAAGGGGAGAGGCGTTTTACATGCAGGTAATCCTCGGTCATACTATGAATATCATATACTTTTAAATTAGCTTATGTTTTCCTTCGTAACTAGTTTAATCCCAATACTGAAAATATTACAAAGATTTCCCTTTATCGAGAAAACTTCTCTTTAAGATGTCATTTAATCTGAATACTTCCTGATATATTTATAACTAAGAAAAATAGCATTGATCCAATTTGTAAAACCAGTTCGTGTTATATTATTGCGTAGCAGCATTTAAAATTCTTATGCACGACTTGATTGGAGCTCTCATATGCTCTATACTTCTATACTCTCCCACAAGTACCCTTTTGACCCGTCACCATGCTATACATACCTCGAAACCTGTTGCGCCTATCTTGCGGAAGAGAAATCGTCGCGTGTTTTCCAGCCTTACCTGTGCTCGGCAAAAACTCTATTCCAGCTGACCGTGATTTATAAAAACGATTCCTTGACCAAGCTATGACGCGAAATGTTGGCTTCGTGCGTGGGGTCCATCATGCTGGATCCCCATTTCAGCTTTTCCGAACAGATGTTACCTTGCAGTTATTTCGATAAGGCTGATTTCGCTCCCCGTTAAGGTTCACTGTGCCACATTGGAAACATGTGCGGTAAACTACTTCAAGAACTCGCGTATAGAAGAGGGTCATGTTTTACGATTTGCAATGAATTTATTCGTAGCAGCTGACGCATGTAATTTTACGAGCATTTGTAAATTAATTTTTCTGAATATGTTCAATGCACGAGTGATCATGCTATTCGAGAACGTAATGATTTAGTGATAATGCTAGATTCTTTTTCGTTCACTTTTTCTTTGTGTCTACAATTTTATCGTATATCAAAGACTTTGTGTCATTAATCATTTAATGGAAATACGTATTAACGAGAATACTAATCTCGTTGTTTGTATCAAACGTCTTCCTGTTCTTCAACAGCGAAAGACGTAAGTGGCACGAATTTGCATTTGGCATAATGATAGCGTGTTAATGCTTAGAAATATCGCGGTTATTGGAACGCGCTGCGACGATAACGATGATGATGACGATATGCTTCGATTATCTTGGTATCGTAAACCGATGCGAGTTTCTCTTTAACCGCAGCCGGAGCTATTACAACAGTAATCGATGGAATGACAGTAGTATGTAGATCGTGAGCCGTAGCTGTTATTGGTATCCGTCGCGTCGTGTAATTTTTCACGTTACACTTAACTCCGAGGTAGTATTTAAAAAGAAAGTTCCTGCGAGGATAATTCCATGTATTCCAATTTCTGGTACGTCTCATAAAAAATTAGATAACAAATTTAATGACGTCAATTTTCAAGTGCACGACTTAACGTTGAGTGCTGAAAATAAGTGTAAGATTTTTATAATATCTATCATCTAGATTATACTTTTGAAATCACTCGAGAATCGCAAACAACATATGTTACATCACTTATAAGTGACGCAATTGTAGCTCCCAACAGCGTAATGTAATTAGACACCCGTCCCATTGCATGTATCCTCTGAGTCAGCTGAATTTACTTTAGCTTACGCGCGTTATGTTCATTCAATGATTTTCTTGACCACGTCAGATTCGATCGGCGCGCGACCGATTTCCCATCCGGCTCGAATCGATCGACGTACGCGAACCGCTCTTCCGATAATCCTACGGTACGTTTTCAAAGGCATGCGCTGATTCTAAACCAGGTGTGAAACGTATTATAACCGAGGCGTACGATCGGGGAATTAAATATACTTAAAGGCCACCTGATCGGGAACGGCTCGCAGGTGTCTCGTTAAGCCCCCCTGCCTGTTGCCGCGGGGCTTAAGGTAGTTAGTATGTGTCAGGGCACCCACGACACTTGGACAGTTTAAAAACAATGAGACGACATTGGTGGACCCTCAGTGAACGTTTTGGCGCGGATCGTTTGCCAACGCGCTGCGCCGTTCTCCTTTTTATCGTGTAACCCGTCGCGTTTCCACGGTCGGTTTTTGTCCCCGTTTCGCGTTCAAGTGTATTAGTTTCAATGGTGTAAATTGCTCGAAGATCAATCTGTTGATCTGATCTGATTCTGTGTGAACATATCAGTGGATTAGTGAAATGCGCTTGATTGAGGGTAACGCGAATAATAGGCAACGATGAGTTTCTAACGAATTAGGGACACTCGCGAAGAATATTGATGACGACCCGTTTGCTTTTCATATGTATAATTCGTTTAATTAATCAGTGAACTTTTTAGCAAGCGGATGTTCGTTCATAACGAGTTCATTATTCTGATACTATGAGAGCAGTGCGATATTCAGTAAACTGTGTTCTAATTCTATTAAAATTGACCTTATGGAATTCATTATTTAATAGATAGTGGAGTATTTGTGAATTATTATTCTACGTTATTTGTCTTATTAATAAATTTGTAGTAAATTATAAAAGAGAAGTGCATCTGGATAAAAAGAAAAATAAAGAGAAAGTTGAAGACGAAGAGTTATATGGATATAACCAAATAGGGAACGTATGGCGAACATTAAATGGCCATGAAACGTATGGAGATTTTATGAGAGGCCCTTTACTCGTGTTACGTGACAATTGCAAGTCAGATATCCCATAATCCGGAATCCGAGATGATGGAAAAGAGAAGACGGAGCCTTCTGCGGGAGGCCAAGGACGAGATCGAGCTGGATAAAATGAACAAACAGAAACAGGGCAAGGTAAAACCCATCCGCGATTTATAACGGCATAAAGATGCCAGTAAGGCACAGGGATTTCCTTGCGATAGAAAAAGATATCTTTGCCCGTCCGTTATTATTAATATAAACCTCTAAATCTATGTGTTTGTCCTACTTCTTTTGTCCGGCTCAATTGAATAGTTCAGATTCAACCCCAATATCTCCGTGAGAATTGGATAGCGTAAAGGAACGTCGCTGAGTTTCTATTTTGCGCTCGTAATCCTCGCTTTTATTCCGTCTCGAGAAGGAAAAAAAAGGCTTTAATTAAAAACCCCAGCAGATATCCTTTAACGCTCATATTTTATGGTTCGTGCTATCCTTTTGTCTGGAACCTCTAATCGTGCTCCCACTAAACACCCCTCTATTCTCCGAACAAAGACGATGCTCGTTGTTTAATAAAACAGACTTCGGCAAAACATCGTTGTTAATCAAATTGTCGTTAGTGCCATTTTGCTCGTGTTCCTCTTCCCTTTTCCCGGTAGGCCGGTCTGCTGGAAAGGCACAATGGAGAAAAAAGAAAACAACGGTGAATTAATTATTGCGGTGAAACAATGGCTTCCTATGTCCTTTATACGTCTTAATTAAATTCCACTCCTCCATCGACCTTTCCTGTGTCCTTTTTTGTCCCTCGTCCTTCCGCGTGTCCACCCTTTCCCCGTTCAGCGAACAAGCGTATTTCGCAATAAGAAGCAACACATCGGTTGGCGACGTGAAAACACAGCTACTTAAACAAGCATTTCCCGTGGGACAATCGGACGAACCTTATAAATTTCCGAACAATAGGACCGTGTGACAACCAACGTGTCGGGGAAACCATCCCATATTGTCCCGACAATAGCTGTTCCGGATAATTAGTATAATAATTAATCTAATAAAGGGAGCCGATCCTTTGTGTCAAACAGATTTGCAATATAATAGCGACGAACATAGTACAATCACCATTGAAAAAAGCAGATGAGGTATTATAATGGAAGAATTATTTTTTTCTTTTCTTTTTAGATTTATTTTCACGTGACAAATTCACCTTGCGATCAATGATAGATGAAAGAGGTCCTTTTGAAGCCATTTAATGGAACTCGCGGTTGTCTGTGCTCGTTAATTGTTGGTACTCTTCTAACGGGTGACTGTTGATTATGCAGAGTAAAATCGTCCGCGATAATCACGCCGCTTGTCTGAATTGCAAATGGGCGCGACCGATTCTCGAGCAGCGAACACCACTTGGAACAACAATTATTTACCGTTCGCGTTAACTGTTCATTCGTCGCCGCTTTTTGTCGCTGATCGAGAGCCACTTGTTAATCGACCGCTCCGATACTGCGCGAAAGAGTCGGCGAATAATCGATTTTATCATCGAAACGAAGAGCGATCGGAGAGATAAATCCACTCGTGCGTCGGAGCGTTGTAACAGTATCTATTTATTCTGGAAGATTGACCGTTCCCGTTTATAATCGTTCCGCGATGAAATTTACTACATAAAAAACTTCGACCTCCGCCGTAATAATTTTAGTTAATTTTAGTTTATTAAACCTACGGATTTATCGTTTCGAGGCAAAACGGAATTAACTTCGGCGATTGCGTTTTATTTTAGAACGTCCCGAAGAAGATATGGTCAATTAGCTTTTAGCGTATTATCCTTTTTATAACTACGGAATTATTTTCATTGTTCATTTTCGCCGCGTAAGCGGTTCCCTTTTTACTGATAGAAGGGATCGACATTTTTTGTTGCAGTTAGCTGCCATTGCGTTGAACTTTGGCGTGTTGGTCGCGGCAGTGTACGAAGGTATTTACGCTCGACGAGGCGGGGACCCGACCAAGATTAGGGTTGTTCACGATCCTCGCGCAGCCACCATAAATAATCCAGGCTACCGGGAACATCAACCCACGAACGGTAAGTTCATTGAATATACGGCCCCACTTTAATCAGCGAAGTTATTTCCTGATTAGCTTTTTCTTATCCTTGGCTAAATACGAAATTCAATTACGGAAGATTGCGTATTACAGCTTTCGATTTCATTTTAGCCAAATAACGGATGAGATAACGTATGCGTTTAATTCAGTCGGGAAATGAAACTTTATAGCGAAGCTTGAAGCGTACCCGGTGCTCATTTATATTTCAAGGATAGACATGTTTGTGTGACCTTTGTTACAACTGTGTCAACGATGAAAGATTTCACAGTAAAGGACAAAGTATTACAAAACGTTAGCGGTACGTGTCCGGTGTCTTAAAACGAAGTTTATTTTGCCGCAATAACACGTACGCCAATTCCCTTATATGCACTTTGTGAAAATGAAACGTACCGAATTATTGGAAACCTTTTTTAAGATCAATTTTAAAAATTCTCATTGCTCGTATCTTTCTTTTTCCTATTACCTTCACAATTGGTTTCGTTATTTAAAGCTGGTTCTTATTGCGGTTTCCTGAATGCATATTGAACAGTAGGAAAGTTTTCAGTATCCATGGAAAGCTTTTTCCTCATATGGAATATCATTTACATGGTTAACGAAACACATCCATTTAGGCTGTAATAGAATAGAGGCTTCACTTTGGTGCGTCGCTTTAAACGGGTTACGTTCAAGGTTCCATAACTATGTTACCAAGTAGTAATACCGTCTCTATATTTAAAACATATTAAAAATATGATGGGAAGCATTTAAATATTTCCATTCTTAAAACAGACAAATTCTTATTTCTATACAATTCGCACGAATTTAAGTCAGAACATTCATAAAGTCTTTTGCCACCGAAGATCTAAGAGAAAAATTTAAATTTTTCCAATATGGACAACGTGGTTTCCCTTTCCAAACTTTGAGAAAGGTTCTCTGATCGAAAACAAATGTTAAATGTCCAGGCGGTGCGTCGTTCGAGTCACTTCGATATGCTTTTTAGGTTTCCGTACTTTGGCAGAGGGTTGCTGCGTGGCTGGAAGTCGGAAGGGCTCCGCCTAGCAGCTGATGGAAATTCAATATGCTAAACTCGAATGTCTTCAGATGTGAAACGTGATAGAATCTATGGTGATGGAAGCAAATAGATTGATTGTTCGCATTAAACAAGGGAATAGTGTGGCATAAGACAGAATTGAATGTCAGGATTTTGTTAAAGAATTATCATAGATAAAAAAAAAGAAATAAAGTCGAGCAATATTCCGTACGTCATGGGTCATAAAAAAATTCCCAGATCGTATACATGCACGTCGAAAGGTTCCCATCCATCTTAAAGTTGAATTACCATAAATGAAAGATGAACGAGATTAACGATCTTCTTAAGGAAGCTGAAATAATAAAAAGGAATTGAAGGTTTCACATAATTTCACGTTCAGGGAGTGCACCCGCGAACGCGTTGCGCACGATCGTATCTCATGATAAATTAAAACGTCTCGACGAATTTCATCGTAGCAAAAGTCCAGGTGCGCTCACGTATTACACCCGCGTACGTGGATGCATGCGTGAAACGTGACACGCGTGCACACCGAGTTGCAGCCAGTGCGTACACAATTTTTCATAAATCACAGTCTTACTCTTTTCATGAAAATACCGTATGATTCGTCAGTTAATTTTGAACACGAAAATATATGTAGATTATAAAATCTTAATTGTGCATCGAGAAATACGAGGTGTTATTTGAAACCGATGTGAACGCGATTCCCGAGATTCTGCGTTAATGAGAAATTCCAGAAGTAATTGCCAAGACATGCTGTTTCTCTTTACTGCTTTGTATAATTATTCTCGACCGTAACTAAGAATTAGAGAGCCTGTAATTAGTAGTTTATGACTTCATAGAAATAAATTTCAATATATTCCCCTTTTTACAAACTTCTTATTTTGCTAAGAAGCCGATACAAATTTTATTTTACGAAATTCTTTTTCGTTAAAAGTTCATCGAGTTCAATAAACCGCTTACTTCCAGTTACAGTTCGACTGAGCTTGCTAATAAGTAGACATCTGTAAACCCATTTTTCCTTCTACTTACTGAACTCGTGACTTGTTCATTGAATTTCAGGTGGGAGTATATCGATGACCGACGCTAGCGGCAAGCCTTACGTCGGCGGAGCCGGAAACGGTTCGATGGCGTCGGTGGCTACTTCCGGAAGCGTAACGAGCACGGCTTCGCCGCTTCGTAGCTCGCTGAAGAAGCCGAAACCGCTCGGTATCCACAATCCCGGTTTCTCGGCGCACAGCCCGACCCTCTCGAGGAACGGTTCGCAGAAGAAAGTGCGAATACAGACGCACTCCACTGAGGTTTAAAGCATTTCATGCATCGAATTTGTCCACGAAACATTCCTAACGATACGGGAACCGCGGTTGCGAACCCGTGCAACAATTGATTCCCCATCACGAAAGCGACCGCGAATCGTAGAGGAAAACCATTGTTACTAATCTTGTGATACGAATCGAAAGCAATCGCGAGACATATCAAAGAGAAACGTCAGGATCGATGACGCTCGATTTCAGTCCTTTATGACAAATATTCTATTCTCTTCAGAGCGATAAGCAAACGGAATGTCAGAAGTAAACGAGAGTAAGTGAAAACACGCGTTATGGGCGAATTGATTCCTGCATTTCGCAACGATAAATCCTCGATTAAAAGGACAAGCAAGCGAGTACTAGACAGTTCTTCGGGCGCGGAAGTTTTCCAATAATCGGTCGGTTCGTTCAATTATTAGAGAACTTCCGGCTGGAAGAGGAACGTTTCGTTCTGTCGACAAGGATCGGTGGAACAATCTTGGAGATTAAAAAGTTCTAACGGGAAGGGATGATGATGGTCTTATCGCGTGATGGAAGGACGACCTACGGAGTGCAAGGGGACGTAGGAAATGAGCCTCGTTGAAACTGATCGAAGAATCGGGATGGGAAATTGCTCTCGACGTCTGTGCTCGTGACGTCTCGAAGCGAGATGGAGCATTTTGACCTTCGGTACAAGACGTCCCCCGTACGCCGATATTTATGGCTGACGTGACAATACTGATTCGAAAAGGACCCCGAGAGTTACGATCCACCCCCGCGAAACGTCGTCAACGTTGATCGACTTGATATAAGCCTTCTCTCGTCTCGTGTTCGTGATTCAGTTTTATTTTATCCACCCGCGTTCTCAATCGGTCCCTCGATAAACCATCGACGTGATGAAATTTATCCAGGCGAAATTGTAATACACCGAGGACTCCCTTTTGTATTCGTAATCGAGTTTAAATCGGACGATCAAAGAAAACGTGTCCGCATTCCGAGGAGAAAGATGCTGCCGAATTTAGAGGTCTCGAGATCGAGGATCAAGAGAACCAGCCCGGCGTGTTCGGTAAGATAACAAGTTCCCAACGGATCCAGCCGTGAACTAACAATAAGAGGAATTATCCCTTTGCGGTCTGATTGCTTCGAGTGATTACTTCGCAGGATCACTTACTTGAATGAGGTAACTTTTCAAAGTATTTCTGTTGCTTCAAATTACATTCAACATCTTCTTTTACGTTATTGATAGCTGGTGTTCAATATATAAAAAACTTGAAAGAATCTAATATGTTGAAATCATGTGACTATGAGTTTGTACGTGTACAGCAGCAAACATGTATTTATCCTAATGTGCTCTGACATTAAGACCGCAAAAGATTAACGTGATCATGTTGAACGACGAGCAGTAATCAACAGGCGTATAATATGTCGCTAACATGTAAATTGATTAACCAGGATTCACGTGTCGGTAAATAGATAGTGAAATGATGAAGCGGAAATTAAATAGCATCACTATAATCAATGCCGCCTACTATTTGATGTTTGATTACGTGCGAGATTCGTACGCGGAATCTGATTAAAGTGATACAACAACTGTTTTATATATATTCGGTTTGCAAATCTAAAACCATTTTTACTCGTCGTCGTTCAATTATCGATTTAATTACTACGGTTGGAGCTGTTAAGGGTATTAAGTTGTTGACAGATCAAAACTTCGTTAACTATCGTTCCAAATTGCGGGATCGTTGCTAAGCTAACGATGTAGCAACAATTATTACGTATAGAATTAATCTCGTAAATAGCGAAACAATTATTGGAACGTATCAAACGATTTTTTATTTTTGTGTTGAAGTTTCCTTAAGTATTCTTTATTTGATATGGTTATTAAAACTACGTTAGGTATATAAGATATTTATCTGTGAAATATTTATTGCAGTGATATGGAATACTTAACGAACTAAGAAAACTACTTTATAACTTGAATACGCCAAGAATTTTTACAGAATGTATTATTACATGGTAATATTATATTGAAACATTCTTTGAATATTCACCAGGCGCACGTGCTTGAAAAATTAATTTTGTAACATTTTTATTGGAATTCTTCTTAAAGTTCCAAACGAACCAGAGAACGTATTTTCTGTAGCATTGATTTAAATACTTTGTTAACAAAAATTTAACTCTATAAAACAGTATTTAAATTATGAAAAAATCGGTAAATGATGCGTTCCAATAATGAAATGCGTCGTGAAGTCGCAGGATACGTGATACGTTTTTTCCTTTCTTTTACTCCCTCCAATTTTCCGTCCTTACTTCTCCGTAAATATATTTCTTATCCTTTTTTTTTGCCCTTCGTACATCCCTTTTGATCGTCGCGTTGTAGGTTTAATTTTGCGTTTCCTCAACCCGGGGAACGTACATTATAAATAAATTTACTTACTGCGTCGCATCCGTCCAGCCCTGCGTAGGCAGCTAGCCGTGAAACGGCAAGAGTTATATATACAAATATAAATATATAAATATATTTATATTTTTTAGCGATTGTTTTAATATATTATATATATAAATATGCGAAAGAAATTTATATATAAATATAAATATGTATATGTTGCGCGGTGTTCTTCGAGATCTGTTTCGCTCGTGATTGATCTTGGATAGGAGAGACACGTTTTACTCGTTAGAGCTGATTAATTATTATTAATATTATTTTTTATTATCGTTACTGTTGGTGTCGTGACACTATATTTTTCTAAAGGAAATCTCTTATGTTTCTCATTCTTTTGTCCATAACTATTTTAAGATCTTCTGCAACGTCAACTTGATGGTTTTCTTTAGTATCTTTTTTTTTTTAATTCTTTCCCCTTTATGTGTGTGGATAGTTGTTGACGCTTATATTTATTTAAACCGATGTTTAACATCGTTTCAAATTATTTTTCTTATCCCCTTTTAGCGAGATCTGTGCAAAATTTATCCTTGAACCTTATTGCCCCGATTTGATCATTTATCTTATCGGATTGAATTACGCTATCGATTAATTATGAATTTATCCGTACTATGACTAAATTATATTTTCCCATTCGGAATTTATTTTGGTAGAAATTAATCTTTAAATATGTATGAATCATTTAGGTATACACGTGCGTGTTAATTTCTACCATTAACATTTTTCGTCGAAACAAATTGCACGAGCTGTATTTTAAAATCTGCGCAAGAATTATTTCGATGCCGCATTGAAGTAAATAATCCTTTTCAGTGATCAAATCATTTTTATCAGTAATAAAAATTCTTCTCGTAAATATATGTGTTTAAAGCATTCAGTATTAAAAATTTCAAACGTTTACGGATATTTTATCATTGATATTTAATGTGTTGTTGAACAAATTAAAAGAGAAAAGAACCAGGAGAATTGTATGGATATCGAAAAAGTGCTTGTGCGAAGTTTGCCTTTCAGGAACGTAATGGATAAGAAGTGAGATTGATGCGCAGGCTTCATAACGTGAAGAAAAACATTATCCGAACTATAATATGAAAATCCGTGTTCTACTTTTTGCACCTTTTTGCTACTCGTTAAAACGTACAAGTAAGACGATTGTCTTACTCCGCGGAGTGAATTATAGTATGTGCGTCTGGATAAGTTTTGTAATGACCAGTATGATCTTGGAAAATGTGAAGTGTGAAGACTGTACGTGAGCATATTGATAATAAAGGAATGTCTATGATTCACCTGCAAGCCACAACCACGCATTATTTGCGAAAATCATGTCCGAGGATTGCATTTTAAAAACGTGATGCCATACTTTCAGGATGCCAATCTTTATTTAACTTGATTTGATTTTATACGAATATTAAATATTCATTATTGGTATACGTGACAAAGGCGAAGGAAATGAAGATACGTAGACGGGATGGTAAAAAAATTAATCTTCATTTATTAGCTTAAAGACTGAAAATGAAAACTTAATGACGAATAACAGCGTCTTTCGGGCCACGCGTCCCTCACGGCAGTACACGGACTATTTGAAAGATATCATCTCGTGCACAGAGAACAATTTTTAAAAAAGTGCGACAGAAGAGGAACCTCCAGACAGAAAGAAATAACAGAGATGAAAAAGAAAAGATCTTTTTGCCCGGTTCGTTATCGTTTGTTGACAAATTGTCTAATTAAGCTGTTGTATAAAAATAATAATCTATGATCTACGAACCTCGTCCCGTTTATCCATACCTGAATAAAACGAGATATATTATTCGTTTCGTTAAACGAATAACAATAATAATGAAAGTTCGATTGATCTATTAAATCACAGTT
>SHCU01000137.1:253256-271095 GCA_004307685.1 Ceratina australensis | reverse complement strand
GCCTCGGTTTAGCTTCTTAATTCAACTGTGATTAACGCTTGTGGTTACCCGTAGCAAGGGTAGGGATTTCAACTGAAAATTACCGAGTGCTGTTCTGCGTAGTACGTTTGAAAGGGTTTGGATGTTCTTTTAGGACCTGATAAAAACGCTTTACTCGCTAGCCGAAACTAATACGACGGTCAATAAAAATGACTCTTTATCCTCTACGCGTTACTTATGTATAATGTAGCACTGTGCTTGTTAAGCGTTTCAACGTTTTCCTTGTCATTCGATACTTTTACGTATGTTTTGAGCACTTCTCTCTCTCTCTCTCTCTGGATACTCTCTAAAGAATTTATTTAACCCTGACGAAATGTGCCTCGGTGCGTCTTCTTATTTTATTTCTTCCTGATACACTGGGTTTTATTCATTATAGGACACTGTTGAGCTTGCTCAAGTCCAAACTTACAGACAGATTTTTCTAACAGGTCTTTTCGCGAACAGTATAAGAAACAATATGATTAATCGAAATTCTATAAAGAAATATGTAATCCATTATCCATTTTAAATATGAATATCGAAACGCACGGGAAAAGCAGAAAGAAGGCAAATAGTACTACTCCTCGACGATGGTACATCGCCCTCTAATCTTTTTCCCTTTCTTGCTGCTTCGTACCCATCCCCTGTACCAAATCTGACATTTTAATCTCAAGTATCCAAATGGGATCTGCGATTTTGCGGAAGGGAACGCCGGGAAAAAGAACACTTTGCAAACGAAATGAAAAAGGGGCTTGGGGATGAAAAAATGTAGAAAAATCGGTGGCAGTTCTGGGTCGCTGATTTCTTCCGTGAAGAATTGATTAGAAACGAAATTATTTTATGCGGGACGGAGATAGATTTCGCAGGAATCGATAAATCCCATTGTCACTTACTTCTATGGTTGGAAGTCAAACATTTTTCTAACAATTCAAGGATACGATTTTACGTGGTGGCTCGATTCCTTCGAACTGATTGAAAATGAAATTATCTTACGTAGAATCAATATAAATACACACGATTTTATATAAAAATTCCTCGGAATCGATCTGATAAATTCACTTTCAAAAGTTGACTCGCCAATGGTTTCAACTGTGAACTCGAACAAGCCCAACGATTATTCAACTACACTGGAGACCGTTGTCTGACACAACGGCGTTAATACAATATGTTACACTGAAAGCGATAGTCGTTGCACTTTGTGATTTGCCCACCAACACGGTTTACGATCATCTTGCTTTCACTCGGACTTTACTCGGTAGAAATAATTCTTCGTTTTACTTACTTACTCCGCACTTTCCCGCCTCGTTCCCCATGGGCCTCGGACACTTGCGCTACACCGATACTTGGCACGCGTAATTGTGTTTTAACTCTTATTTATTATCGTTCTTCCGTGTTTTCTCTTTAGTACGACACTAACTACTCAGTCATTTTACCATCTGTTTCCGTGTTTACGTGTATACGTTTATGATGCTTGCGCACGCTAACTTCCTTGCGCTTCGCGGTTTAAATACAGTCATTAGGTTTCAGACGACGATCGACATTCTCAAGGCGTTCCTTCGTAGCTACCCTTTATCGAATGATCGATGTCGCGATCAGCGTGACCATCAGAAGTAACCCTGTCGTCGCGATGCTCGTCGCCACGTCTGAAAAGATAAAAAGAAGCGATTGCAATATAAACAACAAAAGTATTACTTATACATAAAAAAGTAGACATTTGCTTTAGTACATATTCTAAAAATTCTGAATTAATAAACTGTCTTATAATTGCATCAAATCTGCGGCCTAATCCTTCATACCACACTTATTAAAATCGAAGGTTACTATCCAAGCATAGGGAGGGATGGTTCCCTCGATCGTTTTTCTTACGGTTCGAGTACTTCTATCTCTGGGTATTCCCTAAAAATCTCTAACCATGTGCCTTGGTTATCTTATTAATTCAATTGTAATTAACGCTTACGGTTACCGGTAGCAAGGGCAGGGATTTCAACTGAAAATTTCCGAGTGCTGTTCTGCGTAGTACGTTTGAAAGGGTTTGGATGTTCTTTTAGGACCTGATAAAAACGCTTTACTCGCTAGCCGAAACTAATACGACGGTCAATAAAAATGACTCTTTATCCTCTACGCGTTACTTATGTATAATGTAGCACTGTGCTTGTTAAGCGTTTCAACGTTTTCCTTGTTATTCGATACTTTTACGTATGTTTTGAGCACTTCTCTCTCTCTCTCTCTCTCTCTGGATACTCTCTAAAGAATTTATTTAACCCTGACGAAATGTGCCTCGGTGCGTCTTCTTATTTTATTTCTTCCTGACACACTGGGTTTTATTCATTATAGGATACTGTTGAGTTTGCTCAAGTCCAAACTTAATTGTGTTATAATTGCGGGGTAGGTTTGTTATAATTGTGTTATAATATACTGTCTTATAATTGCATAAAATCTGCGGCCTAATCTTTCATACCGCACTTATTAAAATCGAAAGTTACTATCCAAGCATAGGGAAGCAACCATGCATTAACGGAACGGAGATAAAAAAAAATGAAAGCACCCCTTGGCCCTCGGCGCATTAAACCAGCCCACGGAATCGCGTGGGCTTTCGGTTCGAGACCGTGAAAATCGCGCCAGTTGCCCCGAAAAGGGTTGCGGCCGACAATCAAGGAGAAGTTTCCCGGCGAAATATCCGGACCGTTGTTCTTCCCGTAGGAAAAGACGCTCCGCGGAAGATCGTCTCCTCTGGCTAGACGGATGAAGGATGAGAGCGCAAACGGAGGAAAAAACAGACTGAGCCGGTAAGGGAAGCGGAAGGGGAACGGGAAAAGTCGGTTATTCTTCCGGCTGGCCTGGCCCATACTTTTCAGCCATTATTCGCTTCGTGAGAGACGTATTTCTCCGGACCCTACTCATCTCTAATTAGAAATCAGAAACAATCCGGTGGGCCCTCACCCCAATCATTATCCGCCCCGCAGCTCCGCGCCTCGTCTACTATCCTACTCCTACCTCGTCTTCTATTCGCTTCTCCGGCCACGAGATCGTCTTCACGTTTCCTCTTCCAGTATCGGTGATCGACTCAGATGGCTTCCAATGATTTTACAATTTAACGAGTATTACAGTCTTAACATTAAACCGACAGATTTTACATACGAGTATACTATATTGAAATTGATATTTTAATTAATATTTATTTTTATTATCTTTTTTATATTAATTAACTTTTTTATAATATTGATATTGGAATTGATATTTTAGTTTGACATCAGATTAACCCTTTGACATACGAATAAAATGCTCATCGGTACGTCCGTAGGATGCCATTTAATTTGGGAATACTCATGTACAAGCTCAGGAACAGGGCGTTTTATTTTGAAATTTACATTGTTTTATAACATTCAATAGGGTTGTCAATTTATTAATACTATAAAATAATAATTTAATAGTTTTGTAACGTGTGATACTTCTCGAAGTATTTAGGAATTATGTATTGCTATTATGTGTTAGCCAAAGACAGTTCTTGACACCTCGGAGACGTCAAAGTCTACGATGGCACATGAAATGAATGACGTCTCAGAGACATTGTATGCCAAGGGGTTAAGTTATAGTTAAAATTTTAACAATACGATAAAACCATTTGCGCTTTATTTTTATTGAGGAATTTCAGAAAGGTCACTTATGACCGTGGTAGGTTTAGCGTTAAACTTTTACGTCGGTATAAACGACTAACCTCAATTTAGTATTATAATTGAAAAACTCTTTTCATTTATTTGAATAACTTATACGTGTCAAACGTGAAAAACGACGGGTAAACGGTTAAAAAACATTTTTAACAATATCACCGGAGAAAGGGCTCGGTTGCAATGGAAACAATTACCGTGGTACCGACAGCAGGCGAAACAATGTTGATTTTCTGCATTTCGTTTCAATCCAACTCAATTCTACATTTTTCCGTGTCGCGTTCGCCATGTATTTTTTCCCTCGAGTTCATGAATTGCTTTTCATCAACCTAATCGCTTTGATTCGTTCAGTTTCGTACTTCACCGTTCCACGTGTTTATTTTAATTTCAATCGTTATTAAAACAATTATTTGTCAATCAGATTTCGTGGTTGTTTAGAGACACTTATTTTTCACTGTCTCATGCTACGAGCCGATTTTTCATTCTTGTTATCAGGGGATTAAAACAATAATTATCGTTCAGCCGGAGTTGTTGCTTGTTTAGAGAAACTAACATCGTTTAATCAAACAGGTGAGTTTACTTAAGCACGCTAGATTTGAAACGCAAATTAGCTATTGAGCCTCGCGATAACGACTAGGATAAGGAGGCGTGTTCAACGAAAGGGAGCGCGTAACGAGTATCAGGGGGAGCGGGTGCCCCGTGGAAAGAAAATCCTTCGGCTACGGAAACTCGTGAGTTCGCCGGGGGAGGATTGCTGCGCGAGACAGTTCGCAGCTCGATATCGTTCTTCGGACCGCCCCGGCTCGCAGTTCGAAAACGAATTTAACCCAAAGGCGGTGTGGGTGTCGCGTTCGACCTTCGACGCGGCGAGCTACCAAAGAGCTCGAAGTACTTATCAAGTTGTGGAAGCTCGACGCGGTTCCACGGTCTCCCCTTTTTTTCCCTACCTCCGGTTTTCCGTCCTCCAGCGAAATTACCTACTTCCATGGGACTATCGAGATCGAGCCCCCGCGGAGAAAACGGATTTTCACACTTTCCCATTATGCAAATTCCTTTTAAAAAGAAACCGCCGCGGACCGGGTCTCTGTATCGGCGATGAAAAGGAAGAGAAAACTATCCTATCGCTCTCTTTCGCGCCCGAACAGGTTGGAGACTGAAACAGCGAACGGCGGGGCTAGAGGAAAGAAATATTCCGATAACGCCGCGGGGCATGGAGGAATTTCGCCGGGTGCTGAGCCTCTGACCCCCGCGGCCCTCTGTTCGAGCCGCTGTCATTTAAATGCCACTGCCGAGCCACGAGATGCCGGGATAAACCGCAAACTCCGTCGGAGGGACCGGCCTCTCGTCGCCGTTTTGTTGCCACCCTACCCTGGCTCGTTTGCCGCGTCGCACCCTATTTAAGCCCGGATTTCAATGGCTGACTATCAGACTTCGATTCCGACGGACCCGCTCCGATATCAGCTATTATTAATTTTTCTCACTGACCGACGCCAGACCGATTAATGAGCCGTCGGGCTGAGGAATTCCTGCGGCCAGACACTGTTTCGTCGCTTCCAATCGCGGTTCCTTTATTGACTGCTGAAGTCAATACATTCGTTCGGGCTGAATTAGCGATCTTATAAATGGTGGAAATGTCTTGATAAGAGGATATTGGAAAACAGTAAAACCGAATGAAGTATTGGATTTCCTAATTAGAAACGAGCGTCAAAATCAAATCTCTCGCGGGGAGACACTTGGAGCATACAATAATAGAATAAATAGACGTCGAATGCTGTTAGGTATCGGAGTAAAGAAAGTTGGTGAAATAAGAAAAGTGAGAGGACGTTAACTACCCCTGTCGGGCTTGTCTCGTTTTAAATTAGTCCGCAGTTACACGTATCTGGTATAGAAACAGAACAAGAAAGCTTACCACTGTCTGGGGTCCAATTGTAGTTCCTTTTCCTATCCGGGTCGGTCGATTTTTGCTCGGACCTGCCGACCTCGCTGAGATTCGATTGGAATTTATTACCTGCAACAACGACCAGCGTTTAGATTTTGTTAGTAAATGTTAATCAAATCGATCGTCCCAATTTCAGCTCCGCTAATCTTAGCTACCAATTTCTCAATTTTATTTGGCCAACATCTCATGTGAAATTAAAATGTCTCCATTAATTCATTACTGGCTAATATTAATATTTATTTAAGTTTCTATTTTGTATTCCTATTTTATAATGTTAATGTACTTATTTGATATACTCTCTCATTACAAATGTCTCCATTAATTTATTACTGGCTAATATTAATATTTATTTAAGTTTTTATTTTATATGCTTATTTTATAAGATTAATGTAATATCTTATTTCATATGCTCTCTCATTACAAATGTCTCCATTAATTCATTACTGGCTAACATTAATATTTCTTTAAGTTTCTATTTCATATCCTTACATTAGTAGCGCTAATCAACTAATCACGAGCACAATTCCCTGCGAGATGGATCTAAATTCAGCTGACAAGGGAACGATCGTGAATAACCGGGCGACAAAAGGCTCGACGAAATAATGTCCTCGGTAGGTGGAGAAAGAGAGAGTCGGGTACGTGGCGAGTTAAAGAATGGGAAGGAAGTGGCCGGAGGTGCAAAAGGAAACGCGGACAAAGGGTACTTTCGAGTGGCCCCCTCTGTTGAAGATGTTTACGGGCCTGTTACGCGTAAAGTGGGTGGCAAACGCGGTAACTAGTATGCAAACTACGAGTAAACACAATTCCCTTATCCGCTGCTGCCATCGTCCGCTCCCGGAGCCATTCCCTGCCGGGCGGCAACGCGTTCGTCAACGTCCGGTCCGTTGGATCAAATCAAGTAATGAAACTACCGCGCGTTCCTCCCTTCGTACGTACGTACATACGCTCCGCAGCTGGATTTACATCCTCGACTATTTTACTGCATTTTACGCGGAGCGAATCAGGGAACGTTTCGTTAACGTCGAGATCGTACTTTGGCATCCCTTTGAGATTTACAGGACCGAATGTATTCTCGAATTATCGTACCATAACGCTTTTGGAAAACTACGAACCGAACGTAACTCAAGTTTCAACCCTTTGCGCTCGTTTGTTATATTGAAGACAAAGTACTCTCATGCTCATTGAAAACAAATTGAATGCCACGGCATAACGTTTGCTAGAAATTCCTGGCTCGCTGAATTGTTAATTTTTCGTTGAATTATTTTAGCTTTAAAAAATTGCGTAAGAGTTTCTTAAAAATTCGGGGACTCGTTATTTTTATTCATTTTTCTGGCAGAAATTACATCATTTAAAACATGGGAGAATCGAATTTCTCTCTCCCTAGGAAAGGTATTTTCGTTGGGGAAATGTCAACAGAATACGTTCACGGATTTTTGCTCTTCTCGTTACCGATTTTGGTTACTGGTTTCGTCGGATCTGAAAAAATACTATTCATCCTCGATCAGAATGCCTGTCCATTCCACATTTAGAAATCGAATTTTCAGGGTTAGTTCGATTAGGCTCGGGCAGACATTGACGCGAATGTCAAAAGGAATCTTCAAACGTGTTTGTCATGATTCTAGATTTGCAAATTGATGATTGAGCGTCGATAGAGTTTTAAGTGTTAAATGACGTAGGGTTAAGTATCAAGTTTTAAGAATCCTGCTTCTCAATTCTAATAATAGCAAATCCAATCCTACGTTTAACAGTTCCGGTACGAATTTCATTATCAGTTATTTGAGTTATCAAACCAGGTAGCGGCGGACTTAATTCTCGCCTGGAGCCAGGTCGAACGCTTTGTCTCGGAAGCAGACCTTGGTGATTAGATTTCGTAAGTTCCAAGACGAAGGAACGCGACCCGATGATGGTGAAGGAAAGCTGTCGAGGGAACACAGGTTTCCCTTCACAATACCCTATTTCGGGCGAGGTAATGGCCGATCATCCCTGGTACACACGCGTGCGCCCTGGGTCACTTGTTCGCCCCGGCTGTGTGTATATAATATGTAGCTAGCGGGGTCCCTCCGTGCAGAGAGAGGGTTAGCCTCGTATACACGACCCGGGGACAACAAGCTGACACACGGGGCCGAACGCAGGAATGGATAGGCCAGACAGACGTATGCAAATCTCGGCCAAACATTACCGGTGACGGTACATATCAAGTGTATACATAATGAAGAAAGTTGCTTAAACAGCTGACGAAAGATTGTGATTTAAATGAGATAATAAAACTTCTTTCTTATCTTCAATGGCCTGTGACTGCCGTCACGGGAGTTCATAACTGCATGGAATCCAGTATTCGAAAAAGTATTAAAATCCAGTAAAAAAAAAAAGAAGATCTACAGCTTTATGTATAGTTGTTTTTTATTACCAATTGTAACGAACATCAGAAATATATATGTTACTACTATTAGGAAATTTTTGTTTTCATTAACTCTCTCAGTGATTTTTCGTTGACATTGTTTTGAAAAAGAATTTCGTATTTATTATTTGAACTGCGTCCAGTGTTCAGCGAATGCAAAACGCGGCGTCGCGTGAAGTTTATCAATGAACGCCGGGAAGGTGGTCCTGGCCAGAATTTCAATAAGCTCACTCTCGTCAGCGCTCTGTTAAATTTCGAAACAGGAAACAATCTGTATGGTGGACGCCGAATGTGCAAAGTACAGGGCAGCTGCCACGTTGTAACTCGTTTCACATTCGAGGATTGTTAGTAGCTGCGCTACTACCAAGGTGGCACGCGGTTCTGTAATGGGACCACGGCGAAAACGTGTTCAAGTGATCAACGTCTGTCGGTCATTAGCGAAGATAAAAATGATCATGAATATTCAGGAATGACAAACACTGTTCTTCTATTTCGATCAATATTAACTTATTGTATTTTATGCATGATCGTCCTTATTCAATAATTTATTTTAGAATTCCGAAGGGTCTCCGATACAGCGTCTAGGTATAAGTTTTTATAATGCGTGCGAACATTCCTGGGGATCATTAGCGGGTAGCTTTACAATTTCATTTCCATTTATTCTGCCTTGCAAAGCAGCTCGGCTGCGTACGTCAGTGTGAAATTTGAAATGCAACGAATTTCCAAGATTGCAAATTAGAACCGCGGCGGCCGCTAATATTTATGGTAGTGCGTGCGTTCCTCGAGCAAGTGCCACATAAACATATCATTTAGCAGTACGGTGTCCTGACGGGCAACTGTCATTCATAGCGTACATAACACAAGTCGTTGTACCAAGGAATTGCTGCAATTTAGGTTTAGGTACGAGGTTCACGCGTGAGAAATTCGTATGAAAATTATAGAGGAAAATGTATAAAATTGTGGTGTCGCGATTGACTCGCTGAAAATGGGTAGCAATTAAAGAGAACGCGTATCGCCACGCGTGGAACATATAAATAATTAACATCGTTTCAAAGCGCACAGCGGGCGGTCATTAATCAAAAGAAAGATTCGAAAGCGTCGGAATGTGAAACGGGGGACAAAGTGTAGGTAATAAATAGCCGTTAGACAAAAGATTCGTCAGGGTGTGATTGTCCGTTCCGAGGAAGAGCATCGAGGTTTTCGAGCGAACTCGCGAACCTGTCTATTGTCGGAACGCGCGTGCACATTATTGCACACACGCTGAGAGCGGTTTAATATTCGCTGAATGGAGTGGTACGGAGCGTTTGAAATACGGGCTTCATGACATGCCTAAATTCGACAACGATTCGCGATATGAATCACGCGCGCCAGGCACGCGACGTATGAATTAGAGACAGGAAATACTTGCCGGATTCTTCCGGTTCATTTCGAGCTTCACGCGATCGCACGAATCAGCTTATCAACCAGTGATAAACCGGTTGACCGTTCAGGAATTTCTGTTATGATATCGAACATTTTAATAGCCGCATGTCAGCGTTAAATGTTTATGAATTCGATAAGGATTATTGTTTCGAAGTAAATACCAACGATCACACCGGTTCGTCATTTATAGATTAAGTATTATAATTTATTAAATGAAGTCTCGTACGTTGTCTATCAGATTAATTTCAACGAAACGAAGTATTTGATTTAAACGTAAAATTGAGAACGGATATCGGTACGTTTGAGGGGGCAGCAATAGGGCAGGTGATTCGTGACAGAATTGACCCAGTTGAGGAGCCGGAGTCTCTTCCAACTGCATGACCGAATATTAAGCCGAGCCCTGGCCCGAGCTCCGATGCAAACGCACACTGACGCACGATGCCTGCTGCCTCGGTGTAGAACATGTTGACAGTGCGTACACGCGCGGTTAAGTCAATCCAGATATGTACCGTTCACGAAATCCGAGGCAATCGAAGATAACAGAGAGTATCGATGCAATTAGGTTGTCAACGGCTCGCCACAGGACAGTTTCTGAGCCAAAATTTCACGCGGTATCTCTCTCAACTGCAATTTACGGTCCCGCCGACTGCTACGTTCGGTTCGTTGACCAATTGTAAATGTTACCACCAAATTGCCAAAGCTTCGTTTTATCATTGAATGTCCGGCCTGCAGGAAATCAGCACATCAAACTGTTTTATAATCCTCGGTTCAATACTTCATGTACTGATTGATACGTCAAGAGAATGTATTCCAGATAATTTTTTTTGTTTTTTACCAACGATTTACCCAACCTCGGATACAGTCGGGAAGGCTTGTAGAACGTAGTCTGTTTAGCTCTTAACAGTAGGTGTTACTTTCTTATTTAACGTCGCCTTTATTTTATTATTCTTGCGACGGAGCCTAGCGATGTGCAGTTAAGCAAAGCACATGAGGAGAGCTCAGAGTTGCTTGTATCAATCAGCATTGGTCGGGACTCGAACTCGGGACCGCCGAATTACGAGTCATGATTATTCCAGATAAAGAATAGCTCACGACCCCGCCGACGTTGACCAATTGTAAATGTTACCTTCAAATTGCCAAGGCTTCGTTTTATCATTGAATGTCCGGTCTGCAGGAAATCAGTACATCAAACTGTTTTATAATCCTCGATTCAATACCTCATATACCGACTGATACATCAAGAGAATGTATTCCAGATAAAGAATAGTTTACGGCCCCACCGACTGCTACGTTCAGTTCGTTGACCAATTGTAAATGTTCCATCAAATTGCCAAGGCTTCGTTTTATCATTGAATGTCCGGCCTGCAGGAAATCAGTACATCAAACTGTTTTATAATCCTCGATTCAATACCTCATATACCGACTGATACATCAAGAGAATGTATTCCAGATAAAGAATAGTTTACGGCCCCACCGACTGCTACGTTCAGTTCGTTGACCAATTGTAAATGTTCCATCAAATTGCCAAGGCTTCGTTTTATCATTGAATGTCCGGCCTGCAGGAAATCAGTACATCAAACTGTTTTATAATCCTCGATTCAATACCTCATATACCGACTGATACATCAAGAGAATGTATTCCAGATAAAGAATAGTTTACGGCCCCACCGACTGCTACGTTCAGTTCGTTGACCAATTGTAAATGTTCCATCAAATTGCCAAGGCTTCGTTTTATCATTGAATGTCCGGCCTGCAGGAAATCAGTACATCAAACTGTTTTATAATCCTCGATTCAATACCTCATATACCGATTGATATATCGAGAGAATGCATCCGGGATAAAGAATAGTAATTCAAATTGTATAATTAATTCGGTGATAATTAGAATTTAAATGCGGAGCAGAATATTTAGAAGAGATGATTGAAGCATGAAATTTATATTTGCATGTATGAATTAATTACTTTCTACGATTTTGCATATTGACCGCAACGTTCAAAATTCAACGGACTTGTCTTTTAACCGATCCAGTGGTAACAACCGTATCATACTGACACGTGAAAACTGTTGTTACGAAGATTGAACTTTATTTGCCGATCCCGCGAGGGGACATTAAGACGAAAACGTACCGGTCGTTTATCATGATTCGACCGTTCGGGAGATTTAATCAGGCCGGTGTTGATGCCGCCGATGCATTCGAGGCATTTCAGGCACGTTCCCTCTCGGCTTACCGCCGACACCCCGTGTCGCGTCGCATCGTATGTGCCGGCTCACGATAGGAGTGCCGAGAGGAGCCGGCCGCCGCTTTATCT
Organism: Ceratina australensis; assembly: GCA_004307685.1. Lineage (NCBI taxonomy): Eukaryota > Metazoa > Arthropoda > Insecta > Hymenoptera > Apidae > Ceratina > Ceratina australensis. The sequence goes on along the minus strand of SHCU01000137.1, from coordinate 259,343 downwards.
ATATGCAGGCATGCGACTAGGCCAATCTCTGTACGTTCTCCCACAGAATTACAGGCGAACAACGGTCCCCCGGGGAATTAAGGGACACCTAAGGGCGTATATGTGCGGTCCGCGCAAGATGTCACGATACTCCGCCGACCCACAGCCCGCTGGGCTACATCTGCCATTGTTACTTTGCCCTGACGCATTACACCGACCGATACGTGTGCACCGGCCGCGTTTAAGAACGTGATTCGAATCAAACGAGTACGGATTCCGATAAACACACAGATTTTTACGTGTGCGCTCCGTTTGGCACCACGCGCGAACAGGACGGTTTGATCATAGAATTAATTATATCTTAATTATATTTTTATTGTACTCATAATTTATAGTTGATCTTCAGTGTTATTAACCCTTTGAGCGCTGCGTTGTCCGACTGGTCACTCTTTACGAAAATTCCTATGGGCTACGTACTTTTTAAAAGTTGAGCAGAATTTTCATTGCAGAGTATATTGATTGCAACTGAAATAAATTATGTAGCGACGTCAACAGCCTTAACCCTTTCGCTTCGAGCGCCGCTTGTGACCGGCGCTCGCATGATGACCTGTGGGTACGAGCGCCGCTTATAAGCGGCGTCTACAACATGACCTATGGATACCTGCCCGTACAGTGGCAGTACTTCGACGGACCAGACTGCCGAAGCGAAAGGGTTAATAACCATTTATTTCATTAAGCAACACAAGCGACAAAAATTTCATTAAGCAACATGAACAACGTAACAACGCATATATGGGTTCGTAGCCAAAATCGAATGGTTGTGCGAGAACCCACATGTTGTTTCATAGCGCTCAAAGGGTTAAGCAATAAGAAATCAAACAAAAGATGTTTAATCACTTTGTTTTATTCATACATGATATACTTCGTTGATAAGGTTGTGGGATGCAATTGAATTATCTTGTATTAATTATACCATATGGTTAATAAATTCGATTTGGAACAATCGGGCAGTTGAAAATTTAGACGAACTAGCCGCGGAATGAAAACCGAGCTGGGCGAGCTTTCGCACAGAGGGTCGGTAAACTAATTAAGTTTTCATTCGCCAAATTATTCGATTAAACAATCGCGGTGCCGATAAACGGTAATTAATGCGGCGATGTATAATTTCGTTATTATCGAACGATCTGCTCGGTTAGTACGCGGCGTAAAGGATGGGGACGTACCTTCCAATCAATGGATTATATCGTATTCGAACGGTTTAATTGTACCCTTATATTATCTGTGACGAGGAACCGATTTCGTGCGCGAGGAACGCAATTCGTGTTTCGAGAACGCGTAAGGCTGTACGAGGCCTTGCGTATGAACAATTACAAAGCATTGAAATTCTAATAGTAAGTAGACATTACATTATTATTAATAGAAACCCATGTGTGACGATTTTAAAAATTTCATTTCTATACAAATTTTACTTAAAGACTTATCGGCTCAAATTATATGCTTCAAACTTTTGGCAGAGATCTCACGGCTCGTACAACCTTAAAATCTCCAACGAAATAAACACATTTCACTAGTTTGATCGGCCGTAGTTATTTAATCTCGATTCTGCAAATCTTTAATCGTTGCTTAATTAAAACCACGCCGGCACACATTCCGCGGCAGCTGAAGCCCTCAGGAATAGCTCGCGACTCAATTCACCTGCGCGAGAATGAAAGCAACGCGGGTGAATGAAAAAGAAAGAAAAAAAGAAAATGAGATCCCGGAAGAAAAGAATGAGGAAAGGGGTAAAAGATTAAAAAGGCCACGCTCGCTAAACGAAGAACAACGCGAGCGTTGCGGGGAGAGGCGACCGTGCACAAAGAGTAGAGAGGGAAGCGTCGAGGGTAGCAAACATTAATGCCACCCCGCAGACCGCAGATGTTGCGCCAATTACAAACCTCCCCCCCGCGACCCTCCGTCCCTTGCTCTCTCTCTTTCCGTCGTTCGTAGAGGAGCACAGGGTGTCTTGCGAGCGCGACGTCGCGCATCTTCCTGCCTTCCAGCTCTTTGTCTTCGCTTTATACCCTCAGACAAGCCCCGCCGCGTGTTAGCAGCTCGCGACTCGGATGCAGCGGGCACGTGGCGGGCGTCGCGATGCTGCGGCCTCGAATTTTCGAAAAGAGCATCGGCACTTTGTTAGATTAAATTTAGCGCGAGGACAGCCTCCTACGTCTTCCGCTTCGGCACAGAGGGAAACGCTGGGCGTTTCGACGGGACCCTTTCCACGCCGGCAGGGAGAGAAAAAGATAGAGACCCGGGGAGGGAGTAACGCCGGTGGCTGATATTATTCTTGGGCGCTTCCTCGGCTCGGAGCATTATTAGTTCTGCCGTGTTAGCATACATGAAATATTGATGTTACGGAGAGCATCACCCCTTCGAGGGGCCGACCTTGTCTACCCCTCGCCTCCTTAGATTTTACACGGTGTACGAGCTTCCGCGTGTACTCGACGCGATTTTTCCTGCTTTCAAACCCTTTCATCGCGCGCTGTAATCCGATTCTTCATCGGTTTACGACCGGCTTTGAGATCGCGTCAGACCGGTGAAGCTTGATTCTAATTGTTTAACAGATCGACAGATACGTGCAGGCGAATGAAGTTTCTTTTATTTCGCCGACTAACTTTATCGCGTTATTGCATTTTCGTTGCAGTTCCCCATCCGTCACTTTCCCATGAGAGTTGTCTGCCGAGTGATCGATGCGTTCTTCGAAAAAAGATCAAGATTGAAGAGAATGGGGCACGGTTCGTCAGCGAAACTTTCTTGTCATTTGCATTTACTTCCCTCTACCGCGAAATTTTTACGCATCGCACATTTTGTTCACACGTTTGATGCAATCGTGTGTTCAATTAAATGTCATGAATTCAATTCGAAACTCACCTGATTTCATGTTTTTCTCATTGTGGATCGTCAGTGAGCTCGGGTTCCCATAAACCGAATTGTTCATCTCGGCCATCAGCTCCCAATCTGTGAAAAAAATATCTTTTTACAAACGAAAGAATTTGATAAGAAATATCGCAATACGCAAGTAATTAAATAAATGTTCATTCGTATCACATACTTTCTATTTATCAAATCTACGAAAAATTACGAGTAAAAGTAACGACAGAGAAGTAAAAAGATCGAAGAAAAAAAAGAACAAGGAACCCAGCGAAGCCGCGGAATGAAATATTATTTTCTCCGCGATTAAGGCAGGTTTACGAGCTCACCTTTCTTCGGCAGCTCGGTGGTAGACGGACTGGGGCTGGTGCTGGGCGGCGCCGACTCTGTAACAGAACAAGTTTTTATTTTTAATTAAAGTTTCTTCTTCCACCGGCGAGGCGTGTTGTAGGCGCGTGGCCCGTTTAGAGGCGACGGCGGCGGCGCTTGGTCACCAACCCTCGCCGATGCGAGCCAAGAGCGGCGAAAGGGGTGGCGAGAGGGAAGCTGCACGGTCCGTTATGGATCGCGCCACCTGTTACTAACTTTGCCCTCTCAAACGTATTAGCCACGGCGCCGGCCAGCCTGCCCAGGCTACCAGATCATATTTTAACCCCCCTCTGCCCCCCCTGTCTACCAAGTACACAGTGGCTAACCAAATTAATACAATCAGTTTCAACTTAGAACGTATCAAGAGTTCTACGGTAAAACAATTTGATTATTATATAATAATCGTCTCAGTATGATTTCTTTTTTTTATTCAGTGATCATTGGGTGCCTTGACGGACCATATAGCTTTACAATAATTTTATATGCGCTGTAGTTATAACTGTAGATTACATAAGGATAGAAACTTGACCATACACGCGCACGCAGGTATATTAGGCTCTCGTATTAAAGATTCAGCAGAATAAGGTAATCGTATATTGAATTTACTCAATTAACTTAGAAATTTTTTACGATGATCTATTAGGTTGTCCTATAAGTTTCTTCCTATAAGTTTTTGAAACGAAATATATACTGTCCGAAGGAGACTTATGGGATAATCTATTACATGCAATTTCTTTGTTGTTTTACACACCTATGTGATCCAATTTTTTGAAATTAATTAATTTTAATCAATTTTTAAGTTTGGAGACAAACAAATGTATTTTCGATATTTGCTCTATTTCACCTATCGTCGTGGTCAGATACCTGCGGAGGCACCTCGTCATATTTGTGATGAAAGGTGAAATAGAGCAGATATCGAAAATCAATTCTTTTTACCCCCTGAGACTTCTACTAAAAAAATCTAAAAATTGATTAAAATCAATTAATTTCAAAAAATTGAAACAGATATGCGTGTAAAGCAACAAAAGAAATTGCGAATGTATGTATTGGATTATCTCACAAGTCTCTTTCGGACCGTATATTCATTTCATTTCAAGAATAGGAAAGTAACTTATGGAACAACCTAATAGATAAAGTGAACATTCTCATAAGATATGATTTACATTTTCCATCAAACGACCACATTTACAAGTAGGACTACTAATAATGTGTATGCTTTGAAAAGACTCAGCACTATTATAATGGTTAGACCTAATTCTATTTACAGTAACGATAACTTTTCGAGAAAGCTTTAGTTGGGCATACCACGGACCTTTTCCAAATTACCAAAGTAGAAGCGACCCTTCGTAATACTTCGTTGCTTCACAAGGTCAATAGTCGACTTAAACATTTGTTTTTTGATAGAGTCGAATTGATTATACGAATCGAGATAACTTCGATTGAATCGTTAATAATAATTGGAAAGCGTCGAGCAATTTGAGTATCGCGTAGAAAATGGGCAAAATTGTTCGCACGGAATTCCGCGAGAGACGAGGTAACACTGTCGCGTCGTGGTGTCGCGTCGCTTCGCGCGGGTGACGCGTTTCACCGCGAAAAACTCATCGTTATTTGTCACGGACGGACGGCTGAGCGATTGCCCGTATGCGGGAAGAGCCAGCCCAGATATTTGCACGCCACCGAAGGTAAATAGGATAGGATGACAAAGCGCGCTTCTTGGCAGCCGTGTTTACGCGCCCGGACATAATGCAAATATGTGAGTCCACCCCTTATCGTCGAATCAGGCTTCAATTACCCTTTTATACTTCCCACGGTTTTAGCGTACAATTAAAAAATCATTAATAAGTTATACCAGTAAATATATTAAAATGATTATCTGTCAAGTGTAGCAAATTCGTGTCCTTCAATAAAAAGTGACGCCAAATATAGGAAAAATAAAATAATGATTAAATATGTAAATTCCAGGGAAAATCGTTGTTGAATAATTTAATAGAACCCTGAAGCAATCTCGAAAACACTTTACCTCAGGGAAATTGATAACATGATAAGTAACAATATCGTTAGAATCCAGCCCGGGAGTGAAGGCAGTCGGTGAAGAGGTAATAACGAGCATCGTAACTAATAATAATTTTGTATGCTTTTACACTCGAAGTTCGACGCGCACCGTCCAATTTCCTGTACACATATTTAACGTGGAACTTTATTAAAACTCGTCGAGTTAATGTTGAACTGGCTGTTGATGTTAAATTATTCGAAACCTGGGAACTATCTAAGGCACGAACTTTGTAGCCTTAATACAAACGAGTCTGCCGTCAGGAATCATGCATGTGCGCGCTACGGTCAAACCCGACGTTCAACATTTTGTTTCGCTTCGAGTGAGAAGTGCAAATAGTTCGTCACTCCCTTTGGTCTAATTCACTCCTGGGACTCGTAGACTATTTTCTGATTAATCGGGTCAACTATTTCCGTCTTTCAGTTCAACCGTCGCATAATAATTTATAAGTAGATCGCAATATCATGGTTTAACCCCTTGACATACAAATAAAATGCTCGTCGAGGATACCATTAGATGTATTTAAATTTGGAATTGCTCATCACTATTTTATTATTAATTATATATTATTTATTATATTATTTATTATATTACTCATTACTATTACTCATACTATTAAATTCATTAATTTGGGAATACTCATGTACAAGCTCAGAAACAGGTCGTTTTATTTTGAAATTTACCTTGCTTTATAACGTTCAATAAGGTTGATAATTAATTAATACCATAAAATAATAATTTAATAGTTTTGTAACGTATGATACTTCTCAAAGCATTTA
>SHCU01000137.1:202093-213973 GCA_004307685.1 Ceratina australensis | reverse complement strand
GCTGGCAGCAACGCGTGATGTGAATTATAAATCGGAATGGTTATTTCCGGTGATGCACTGAGCCTCAGGTTGGTCCTTTAAATTGTTTAAATTGTTGCAAGAATTTCGTTTGCTAATAACATGTGTCGTGGTATTAACGTACGTTTTAAATAGATTCCGTGTATCAAAATCACCGCGGAAAGTCAATTACCGGGGATGGTAAAATTGCTTTAACGATAAACATGCGGTTAATTATCGAACCTAATAAACGATGACATAATCACGCTCCTAATAAACATCAATTCTATTAACTCAATGTGATAATTACAGGCCATGTCGTTCAATATTAATGAAAACGAAATTCCATTACGAATACAAAACGATGGATGTATGAATACTAATTTGCGTGTCGAACGTATAACATCGAAATTAGTTTCTCAAAAATGCCGCCAGTTCGTGTGTTGCTCGATAAAAAATAAAAAGAATCTTTCAGGCAATCGATTCACCTGGTTGTTAAAAAATCTCAGGTAAAACGAAAGGATTTTGTAAAACGTTTCCTGAAAATTCTTAATATCATTTCGGGGTCGTATAATTATTTGAGAAATCAATTTTCTTGACAAAGTCACCGGTGCTATTTTTCTTCGGTGGCTCGCCTCGGCCGACGGTTTTTGCCGGAGGTGTCGCGGTTAAAAATACAGAGAAAAATACACAAAATGCTCTTACATCCGCGTATTTTACGGTGGCGCAACAATGCTGCTGCCGGGGGAACGAGATATTTAACGAATTTACCTTTCGGCGGTGCTAACGAAGCAGCGTTCGCGGACCGCAATTAATTCAGCCCGTGGGGGAACCTATTTAAAAAAAATACCCGCTGTAATTTGCACGCTAAACAGGCACGAGGAGTCCGACAAGAATGTGGCACAGTTCCTAATCCCTCGGTAAAAAAGTATACGGCTCATCAACGCGTGTATCATACCTCTAATTATTCTTATCTCTTATCGCGTGGTTTAAATAACAGAGTTTTTAGTTCATCGAAACCGTCGACGATTATCTGGGTCAAGAATTTTTCCTATTTCATCGGAGAAAACTGAAGTATTATTAAAAAATATTTGTTCCTGAAATTAATGACTTATTTTTGCAGTTGCAACTGTCTTGAAATTCGGGTTGAAGGAAATGAACAGATGTATCTGGGTGCTGTCCTAATAATTCCTTATGTTTCTCAGGGAACGTGACAAACGCGTTCGAAACGAAGAGAGCAACGCGACACGGGGTAGGTAGACAAAAAAAATGTGTCCTGCTGCGACGAGAAACCGGAAAATTAAAAATTCAATCGAGACTTTTCAGCGCGGGGAAATTGTTCTCCTTTTTCTGCGGCAGATTGCACATATTCGTTCCCTCGGAGGTGATTAATTGAAAAAAAAGAGTAGGGAAAAAAGGAATCCTTAAATCGAGGATGAAAAATTCATCGAGCCTTTCGCTGGACGAATTAAAACTTTCAAATAAGACCACGGCGGCTGCGAGCCGGAGCTGTAGAGCGCACCCGGATGGATGGTTTACTGGAAAAATCCGGGACGAATCGCGATTACATTATGCGGAGAAAATTGAGAAGCTAACGAGGACATATACCGATATCACTTTTCGGCTTCAATCGATTCTTAATTCATATTTAATCCGCGTGCGCGGTTGCATATCATTTTCATCGTCCCTGGCTTTATCAAATGTCCACTCGATTCCAATATGATCCAGTTTGTCATATTTATAAATGGTAGTTTTTTAAATAATTTTGAAGTACTTAGAATTTTATGGAAAAAACATTTTCACTTATGTTAAAACCATTTCATTATAAATATACCTAATTTATGGTAAGGTGAAACACTTTTTGGAACATCGAGAAGAAACAGAATAAAAATATAATAATTTAATTTGATAACATCATGAACACTGCTTATGGCAATTTTATTAATTATTCTTTGCAGAGGAAGAAGAGTTTACATTAACAAGAGCCTCCCATTAAACCCGACGGTATCACGATAGATTGATTTCTTAATTCGTTTCACCCTCGAAACGATCGCGTACTTCTTTTTACAGGGAGATTCTTCACAATGAATCGATTAAGAGTAATAAAGAAGGTATTGCGTGGTAAATTAATTACTCGTCTCTGTAGCTTCGGGTTCTGTGATCGATGGAGCTTCTGAGGGGGGAATCGCGTTAATTACCGGAGGATACTTCGCCCTGTTTTAATGTCCGGTCAATCTCGTTTCAATAGTTAAAGCAATCTTGTTTCCAGTTCACCAAATTCGTTGCTCTAAAACTGTGCGCCCAGAACCGGATTTCATCCTTTAATCTAGTGCCTAAACTTTATCTCTAATAAACTTCCCGACGAGATTCAGATTTTTCTTTCTAAAACCAGGAAATATTCCAGTAGTAAGATCATATTCTATTACTTGAGAAATTCCATGAAAATTCATTTGCCCTGTTAGTTCATTTCGTAACAATATGCTCCGACGTTATTGAGATCTGTTAAACTGATACAAACGAAAAATTATAAAGGGTTCACCGTTAAAATATTTAATTAGTAAAAAAGCAGGAAACCGTCGCGGAAGTTGTTGAATTGTTCAGTAATCGCGCGATTACCCCGACGCCGAGCAATATCAGCGAAAGTCCCCGGGAAAGTTCCCTCTTATCCTCGCTCGAGAGAAGACGCCGCAATTTAATGTCACTGTTGCTTTCTTCCGGAAGAGAGACGCGAAGTATCTCTCGAACCAGCATCCCGCGACGCACCCCGGGACAAGCACAAAGGGGTTAGAGTGTAGTCGCGCCGCGAAGGAGAGGAAAAAAAAGAGGAAGAGGAGGACGCCGTTGAAGGACGGCAAACGGCTTTTTAATTTAGCTAAAATCTCACCGGTCCCACGGTCGAGTGTTCCAGTTTCGGATGCGTGGCCCCTCGGGAAGTAATGAATCGAAACGTTTGCCGCGCTGCGACATCGCTGATGTACCGGCTCGTCGAAAGCATTTCAAACGAATCAGTATCGACTATCAACAATCCGTCGGAATCCGATGAAGAAGGGAAAAAATTCAAATACCCGCTCGAAAAGAATTATTGACGCGTAATTGAAAAAGAAAAAAAAAATTGCAGTAAATTTTGCAACCGGTTATCGATCGAAAAAAATTGTGGCAAAAACTGTTAAAGGGGGGAACCTGTTTAAGCGTGGAAAGTCGTTCGCCTCGCGGTTAATGCGTAACGATCAATTATTCAACGGGGCTCGCACACGCGCGCTCGGTTTCGATTAATTGAAGCAAAACACGAACGGTTATCGAGCGTTTAAAAATTTACCGGAAGTTTCGCCGAGATTTTCATTCACGGTACGCTGGATCCTGCTAATGAATTCTTTAGCGCGATACACCCGCAAACGGGTTCCTTAGAAAACTCTCCCGAGCATTGCGCGTACAGTGAGACTCAAAAGTGAGTAGTTGGAACACTTTTTTTTCCAGCCATCCGTCTCATTAAAATGTAACTGAAATAGAAAAATTTGCAGGATACGATTTAGACGAGACTATATATTAAGAAAAAGGATATTTGTACCACCGTGAGGTGCTAATTATTTAAATGATTTTAAAGACGCGTAGGGTGAATTCACTGGTAGATTGAAAATTCGAACGGGCTATTTCCGGCGAGCGACGCTCTGTTTACATGGAAAGTAGTTCAACGTGGAAATTATGATAGACAGATTACCGTCGGCAGGGAATGAAATTATTCCTGGAACTAGTAGAGAGAGTATTAAAAAATGGTTCGACGAACTTCGTGATATTTGCGTCAGCATCGACACTGGGAATTTGAGTAACGACATGTTAGTTATTTGACGATTAATTAATGGCAAAGTATGTGGTTTTAGATATAATAATTTGCATGACTGAATTAGTGTCAGGTAATATTTGATGCTATTAATGTTTGACAGTAGTTCTACAAATTGGTCAATATTACCAATTAACTTTCAACTGAACCGGTAATAACAGATAAATATTTAATGACCGACATTTGGCGATGCAGCTATAGAAATTCCATAGAAATTACTGATTCGTACGTCGATTTGTCATAATAACATAATGCCGTAAGATCGAATTAGATGTTGACGCGATTCAGCCAGTGAAATATTTCCATCGATGAGTTCCTTGGTGTTAATGGTTATTTGGAGCTATAGAATCACCCACACTCACGCGTACCTTCAAACTGAACCGGATCCTATTACTAAATATCCAATACCCCGAAGATGAAATTACGAATTTATTACGTTTTGGCTAATGAGAACAGAAGATGTGAAAACCGAAATTAATTCCTTCCGAGAGGATATAAATCGCTCTCCGATTACAGCTATAAACGCTTGTAGAGATAAATGTAAAATACGGAAAAATTTGTTAGATATTCGTTGAAACGTAGGACGTGCAATTTTTCATCGGCAAGGAATTTCCACGACGTTAAGCTGCCGTGCATGCAGACCGGTGTAATACGCGACGACGCATCCTAATTAGCATAATTAATGCGCGTAATTAATAGCCAGTATGCGTCGCGGCTGCATATACTGCTCGCGTACTTCATTGTCGGCGCGTGTCGAACGAGACGGTCCTTGATGGTGGTTGATTGATCTTGATTTTGTCTGCTTCGTATCTCATTACGTGATACCAATTAAACATTCGTACCGGGAACCGTAACTAAAATTTCATCCGTAATACCAAATACCGGACGCTGTACGAGAAGCTCGCACACTTCTCGTCTTCATAACGAATTATTTGTACGATCGAGAACTTATTCCTGGTAGTAATAAGAGCGGCTAACGACCGACAATTAAATCCTCGTCTCCGAGTCGGAGGCCAAAGAGGAGGAGGCGTTGCATTATGTATACAAAGGAACGAAGAGGCGAGCAGGGAAGAAGAACGAAGAAGCTTAACAGGCGAATGAATACGATATTGTTGCTGTCCGCTGAACGGCCCCAAGTTTTGTTCGTTGCAACAGCCCGCAGCGCCGCGACGGACGTCCCTCCCTACCGGCCGGTCTTCCACCCTCGCAAATAGCAGTTTGACTCGACTACGGAATAAATTAGCCGCGCTCGGGGTTTTCCAGCGAACGACGAAGAAATAAGGATCGCGCGACGTTGGATGAAGTAAGACGCCCGGATTAAGGGGAGGATGCGCGGCGGGGTGGTTGCTTATCAAGAAACAGGGGTACTCCGTCCCTTAGGCGATCCTTAATAATAAATTCATATCTGTACTCCCTCTAACCGACCCTAACGGGAGCTCGAGGGGAGGGAAGGGAGAAGGGAGGGACGGAGCCGGGCTCACCCTTGGCCACAACAGCCCCCTACCTCCCGTCTCGACTACAAATCTCTTTTTTATTCCGCTTAATAAAACTCGGCTGACATATCTCCGACTTCTACCACTTAATTTCGGCTCCCTCTGTCCATCGACCCTTTTCTTTCTTTGCCACGGTTTTTGCCTCCGTTTCTTCCCTTCGCTTCTATCCGTTTCAAGGTACCCTTTTTCTTTCTGTTTGCCCGCCCGCCCGTCGTACGTGCCCCGCTGTTTGTTCGCTCGTACGTACGTACCTACCGGCACCGTTCCTCGCGGTGAACCTTTATACGTTTTCGCAGGGCATCCCTTTTGGGACCGGGGTTATTTTACTCCCGCTGCCTAGACGGAATGAATTCGAATTCCTTTCGAGTCTCCGTATCTCTTTGTGGCCGATGTTTCGAGCGGCAGATCGATCTCGAGGACCGAGCCCCGAGTATAGAGGCTCGCAGACGAAAAAACAACTCGGTACCGGGGATATTTTTTTCCTCTACGGCGAGAGGTAGGTAAATCGTAGATACTGATAGTACACAAAAGTAATTAAGGGAATCGAGACAAGTAAATCTGAATAATCGCCGGCCAGAGGAGTAATACTTTTCTAACCAGCTTATTTCACAAAAGCGACCAATTAGTAAGTAATACCCTCGTACCGGGGGCAAAAACTCTTTTGCTCACTCCCCGGAGCTGAGCTATTGTGTGACTTTTAAAAAATCTCGCCAATTAGAAAGCAATTTCGCCGTGGAACACGCCGAGAATTTCCCTCTGGTATACCGGCGCTCTGTATTTACGCCCGTTTTATCCCCGCGGCCCCCCGGCCCCGCTCCTTTTCCCCGGTTTCATTCTCCTTTTTATTATCTCTCGCCAAGTTATTTCTGCGCATGCATTCACACTAGCCGCGGACGAAAACTGAACTTCTGTTGTAAATATCTCTTACCCCGCAACGACTTTGTTTTCCCTGTTTCGCGCCATCAGATTACCTTAAAAAAAAAAAAAACAGAAAACGTGCTCGTACATTATTTAAGGGAGATCTGTGAACGGCCGCGAAGCGCGCGATCACAGGAACCGTTCCCCGAGGCTCGTTTCAGCCTAAATCGACGCCGCGGCTAATAATAATTAACGGCAATAAAAGTTATTAGTCCCGCTTTACCGGCGTAATTAGCGACGATTCTGAAACGCCTGCGTAACGCATTCGATTATTCGGCGCTGGGCTTTCACCGTGCCGTCCCTTCTGTCACGTAATAATTCAAAATTACCGTTACGCCCAATAACCATGTGTGGAACGACCACATTGAAATACAATTATGCCCGCGTATCTCTGGGATTTACTGCGGCCCGCGAGAATCTTTCACCGTCAGATTTTGCTACATTTAATGAGACGCGAAGAAAGAATGCTTCGCTTCGGTTTCGTTCCTCGCTTTTTGTTCGCTGCACCCAAATTGACAATAAGCTTCGGTCATTGTTCGAACAATGGCTACCAGCTCGATGGATGAATTATTGTTGTTTCCGATATATTGATCAGTTTCGTATTGACCTTTACACGCCGCGGGCCTCTGGATGTCGTGATAATTAGGTCGCGAGAATTATTAGCCGTTCAATCGAGCGGAAAAGGCGGACTCTCCTAACGGGAAATTGTAGGAATTGCTATTCAGATTCGGATAATGGCTGGTTAGACTATGTACGAGATGATTCGTAGTACACTTTAATCTCGCCTGAAAACGGGTTAAAATTATCCACGAAAATATAGCGAAATTATTAAGCAGGTTTCGGTAAATAAAATTCGAGACGTTCTATTTATCAGATGAAAAATCGATTCGACTGTTTACATAAGGGCCGCGCTTTGGGTTATTGATTCTGGTCAGAACGCGTGGGAAATGTTTGACAGACCAACGGGCCGCGGTCCGGTAACAAAACCAATCCTCGCGGTCACAGATTTCATCGATTTCATCAGGGGTAACCGGCAAACGGCCTTTTTCTTCCCGACTCTTTTATGCTAAACGTCCGTTTCATTTGAATGTCGCTAATGCGAAAAACCGATGCATACTAATGGAGAAAGGTCTCTCCTCCACTTCTGATCCTCCATGCCTCGAGTGCCTGGACATATAGAAATCACCCTTTCCCTCGTTCACGTGTCTGTACACTACCGTTCATAAGTACATCCGGATGGATACCGGCTCTTCGTGCCGCGTCTCAACTTTAGGATGATTGATCAATAATTAGCATATCACTTTATTTGACGTGAGATTGATTTTCGATGAACATTTTCGTAGACTGTACGAGCCGACGAGTACTTTGGTTACCTGGTTCTCTGGTATACTTATGGATGGTAGTGTAGCCCGTGTACGCGCGTTTGCATAGCGGCTGGCCATTTCAGCCAGATATGCGATGGAAATTGAGGATACGCCAGTCGCCGCTTTCAGTTAGTTTTTATAGCAAACATATCAAGTGTAATAGCGCAATTTCTCTCGTGGAACTGGTCTTTCAAATAAATGAAGATTCTTATTGACACTTTGTATCAAATCTATGAATCAATATTACTTCGAGATTTTTATAGACACTTCTTATGAATAATTTTGCAGATCTATCAATCAATATTATTCCTTAGAATAGAGACATTATTCTACGATGTAAATTCTGTTATTTTAATGATAATAATTATGTATGATTATTTTTATCACAAATTTTTTCGTGCTACGAGACTGTAATTACTTGGTAACTGAAATCCAATGACAATAGCCGAGGATCGTGGATCGTCTACGCGCGATTTCACGAACGATTTAATCACGGATTAATAGATCGGTCGCGAAAGCGATCCCGGAGGTCGGTTAATTAATTGCGCGTATATATTTGCCGAGGGAAGCCAAATTAGTGGAATCCGTGCGGGCGCAGCTGATCTAAGACCGAACGCGTCGACTAGTTCTGACCGTGTACGTATACGATCGCTTAGTTGATCCAGCTTTAAATAACGAGTCTCTTGTCTATCTATTGAGAAAAATCTCCAGAAATCTCCAGAAATACTTATTAAATACCCAAAAATATATTTCTTAAAAAATATAAAACGATAGTCGATATATTTATTAAAATTGTTTTATGAAATTGTAGCAACATTTTATCTCGTACGTTTGCGAGAAAAGTTTGCGAGTAAAAGTTTGCGAGAGGAGCGCGAAGAGAACTAATAGCATCCGTCATTAGCTCAAATGTACGTTTTAAAAGGTGAGATAAACAAACGAAATACTTTACTTACTGTATAACCGGATGGTGCCGTCGGTCTCTCCGCGTGGATTTTTCGCGACGCACTTGTAGCTACCGTAATCCTCATCCTGGAAAACAAAATGGTAATGACGTTGAGATGAGTCTTGGTAAAAGCTGTCACGACTTAGCGAGCATTGTGATAATCTAAATGCATAACCCTTCTGAACGTGCATTAGTTTATCCTACTCCTACTTCGTGCATTCAAAGTTGTGTTTTTTAGTCGTCGGACGGGTTAATCAAAAATATTTATGGTCTGTCAGTATGAATAGATAACATTTGAAGAGATGATTCTTGCGGTATGGACTGTACGAAATTCGATTGCTCTGCAATCGTAGTTAAACATGTATTAATGCAATCTGTTTTAATGTAATGTTTGCGAGATTATGTTAACGAAATTCTAAACTTTCGAATCACCTCTGTCTTCACTCGTTCATCATGAATTTTTCCTAACAATCAAAACTTGCGAGATAATTTAGTTACGTGAGTTTCACTGGGGCTTGATTTATAAAGAACGGCCAAGCGGAGCTAACTTGCTCGTTTGTACTTGTGAAATTCTCCTCCCGAGATGCATTTATTATTCCTTGTAAAACCGACGCTATAAAGAATCACAGAGGGACGGAGGGAAGCCGGAGAGTGAATAAAGGATATACGTATTTTCCTGGTGACGACGATACGGGGAAGTTTCTCCTTTACACGAACGTTTTAAGGATATCCCGTTTCCCATACGCGAAAATAATCTGCGTATAAATCTCGTGAGATATCGCGAAACTTTTCGAATATCACCTGTTGGCTTCGCCGACACCGCCGCCCTTCGCAGCTCGGATAAAGTTAGGGTTTACTAGGTAAGAATTTTACCCGATTCGGTGATAAAGTTTCAAGATCGTCGCTCAGAAATCGAAATTTATTTGACACGTCATCGGGCCATATTTTATCTCAAACATGATAACAACATTGCTAGAACTTATGAAAGAATTCTGTGACTCTAATTTTCCACATGAATAAACACATTGATAAAGATTATTTTAATCATATATTCAACTCTGAAATCTGTTATAAATTTTATAATATTACATTATGATCATGAATAAATTATCCAAAGCTTACAATAGAAAAATATTCCTTTGACGTTTCATATATTTTTGGATTCTTATGATAGGCAGAGATAGGGAAAAAGTACAGGGGGTGAATGAATAAGTATAGGATTAGGAATGAAACCAATCGGTATACTTGATCTGTGAAATGACCGTTCACTCATTTACCTGAAGGTCGTATATCGTGAGAGTCATGTGGGTCTTGTAAGACGGTTTCTCGGGGGTGGAAGTGGTCTTGTACTTGTTGCTCTCGTGAATCATCACGCCGTCCTCCCTGGTCCAGTAATTCAAAGAAGTGGGATGCGCCTCGGTGTGGCATTCCAACGTTACCGCGTAGCCCAAGGGCGCGCCGACCAATTGGTGCGGTATCCACAGCATCGGGGGAACTGCAACGAGAAAAGTGATTGATTGGCTCATAAATGTTCCAATTACTACCGATACAAGCCGGTGGCCAAGCGATCGATACCCGTTACTGTTCCGCGTCTATAAATCTCTACGAAACACGCGTCCGTACGGCCTGGTAAGTCGAGAACAAAACGATCGCCGGAATATCTCTATTTCACCGAGTAACAGATGTTACGATCCTTTGTTTCGTCAATTTTATAATGTGCTCAGATTTGTTTTCATCCTTGATTTATGCCACGTGAAAAATTTAATAATTCAATATTCAACGGCAACTTGTTTAATAACAAGTCAACTCGTTTGAACTTTTTCCTAAGGCCGAGGCAGCCGACTCTTATCCCGTTACTCCCCTCGGTTCTTCTTCACTTTCATCGAGTATTCCCCGGTCGAGTTTTGATTTACGCGCCGCGGGCGGCGAGCAATTAAGGGGGCAAATTACCGTCAAGATGCTCGATTAAAGACAACGGGGCTGGAACAACGACCGGCAGCAGCTTGGAAACGTGCGTCGACCGGTCTGAAACCGGTACCTGGCGACCGGACAGAAAACGAATGGAGACGAATGCCCCGGCGATATTTTATGGAAATTCGATAAACGTTCCTTGGATTAAAAGCTGCGAGGGGCTGGCTCCATTTTTCGCTGCTTTACACACCGGCGATGGACCGTTGCTTCTAACGACGGAATCTGTTACGCTGTATTAACTGTTAACGGGCCTGGGATCGGGCATTTATTTCGATATTCAAGCTGTTCCGTCGATCCAGCTGCGAGAGATTCAGGTTTAAACGGTACCGTAAAAATGACCAATAGTTCTACGTGAGAACGTGCAGGTGTACCATTTTTATGGGTCTTTTTTATTTCTGTTACGTTCTCTACGAAATTGTAGTGGAATTTCACAGACGAAGTAGCGACCTCTTTCGATATATTAAATTACATTTATTAACCTAGAGCTTATAATAAATATATTAATAATTCGTGTATTTAAATTGGAATATGCACTAACGATTTTAATCTTGATGAATCTTAGAGGAACACGCGATTAACGTGAAAAATTGTAGTGGTCTGCTCTACTGTTTTTATAATCAATGGGTCAGTTTCTTGTAAGCTTGTCCGGGTTTCCGCCGCCGCGTCGTCTGACCGTCTGGCAAGAGTGGAGTAGGCCAGTAACTGGGTCAAGGTGCGAGAGGAAAGCTCGAGATATGCGGCGAGAATAGCGATAAAGCCGTCGGGGAAGTTATGATTGTATTTAGATAAAAATATCTCGGGGTTAAATCGAAATGAATTAAGTACGGTTTTAAGGAGATGAGTACTCTACTTGGTAGTCTCATTGCGTTTCTAATATTTATTGCTACATTATACATTTTATTCCCCTGCATAAATTTCTTCGATTTTAATGTAATTTTTATCGATCCTAGAACGAGAATCTGTCGCGTATGAAAATAGCTGGTTTCAGCCATGCTTCGAAGACGAAGACTGATACAAAAGTACGCGCGTGTAGGTAGTAAGGGGCTTTAAAATTTAAATAAAGATCCGACGTCGAATGGTTTCAGGAAGGCAACTTTCACCCTTCTCATTCCACAGGGAATTACACGGGGTCGACCTCTCTATATCTATACATCTCACTAGCTTTAACAGCGACTGCAAGCTTGATTTTCTTCATCTTTCAAGATTCTTCGGGGATAGATAGCTACTGTGGGTGTATGTTTTATTTAATACATTCTGAAAGCTTATCTTTGATGTCGGATATATGATAAATTATTTGGATCGTTAAACAGGTTAGAGTTCCCTTTTAATAACCAGGATCCTCTCTGATTCTACAGAACG
>SHCU01000137.1:188006-201017 GCA_004307685.1 Ceratina australensis | reverse complement strand
AATAAACATCCCCTCGAATTGCTTCCGAGAACAAAGTGCATTCCTTTGAACCTCCTTCCTTTATCCTGCACACTACTCCCATTGATTTTTCCGCACTCTGTTAAAATTGCTTTCATTTTCTACTTGTCTTCGCGCGTCGACGCGGTCTTACCGTCGCAATAGTCGTTTTAATAAAACACGAGGTACAATTTTAATTTTACAATTTATTGAGGGCCGAAAAAAGAAGCTTCAAACAAGTCGCTCCGTTTGTCCTGTTAACAGACTACGAATTCGAAGAATACAAATGAATTGGTCCTCAGGAATTAACCAAAAGAATATATCTTCTACGATATTTATTTAAACTTTCATTTTAGATATAAATTCAGTTTACCTATGAATTTAATAATCGTTTGACGCGCGTTTGAGACAATTTGAAGCATTAAGAATGTAACTTTCCAAGTGGAGGAATATCCGTCGATAGGTGTTCCGGTTCTCAATGCCGTAGAAAGCAAAGTTTACCAAGCGCTGAACATTGGAACGAACGGTTTCCGCATCGGTTTCATCCCGGTGGCTTCTTTGAGCCAGGGGCCCGGTAAATAAGGACTCGATTAAATTCTACTCTCTCCCTTATCAGCCGGCTCCCGTGAAGTGACCACGCCGCCGTCGCCGCATCGAAATCCCTTTCTCTTTTTCCCTCCCGCTTTGACGCAGGATTTTTCTCTTATTTTTCGAGCCGGTTGTGTTTACCAGACTCCCGAAGAGAGCCCGGTATTTATGGCCCGGACTCGAAATGACGTTGACAGACGGGAACAAACTTGGTCTCGATGCATCGCCCTTAAGAAGGTGTTTAAATCTAGAGACCGGATCAGCGTTTAATCAAACCGTCCGATATCCTTCAAGTTAAAAATGTTTATTTTTAATAATAAATCGAATTTATTGTAGTACAACCGAGCGCGAAGTTTGTTTCGATTCGAAAAATTGTTTAAATTCAACAGCGATAGTAATAAATACAATTTTCCACGAAACACATTATTTCTAATAATAAATCAGGTTAATAAATAGCGCTGCCAATATTCCACGGGCTGCGCGCAAACGTAATTACCCCGTCAAACGAAATTATCTTCACGCATCGGGTGGGCGAACGAAAAAATAAAAAAATAAAAAAATACATTTCATGTGTCAGGGATTCGAGTTGCGTGCGCGAGAGGCTGGAGGACAATGAATTTCGCGTTATACAACTTCGTGAAACGCCGAGTTCGAAAGCCTCGCGCGCTGTTATATGGTAATAATAAACGTAATAATGAACTCTAGCCGCGTGTACTTCGAACAATGAAGATAATACCATCGCATTTTTATATCATTGCCTCTCTCTTGGAACTACTCGTTCTCGGGAATCGAGAGATGAAAATAATTCCACGAATCACTTGCAATGAAAAATTATTAATATTTTTTTAACCATGCGTACGAGTATAAATGAGATAAGGATTTTTCACGTGCATGGTCGGTGATTTTTAATCATGGTTATTAAAAAATAAGAAATTCGACGTTGGACATGGCGTGAATGAATATTCGGGAGGGTTGACGCGAACGGTATCAGGTAAATCGTAGGTTATCAGTGTCATCTCGTGCGCGAGTGTCACGCGAATCACTGCGATTTACCCGGATAACCGGCCGAGAGTGTCCTAGCGGCACGTGATACAGCCTCGTGAATTACTTTGGATTTCAACGTAGACGTCCGCCCATCCTACCTTCGGTTCAGGGACCCTTCGCCTTCGCGGCATTCCCGATGCCGGCCGACGCGACGTGGGAGTGCCTGTCTACGCGTAGCGCAAAGGATATCCGACACCTTCTTAAAATGCAAAACATTCCGTCTGCGAGTGAGAGGAGGTGCTCGGGAAAGGTTCCAGAGCCGGGGCGATGCCGATCCTTATTGCGAGCACGAGGCCTGCTACGCGAAACCTTTTCAGAGGTGTTGCCGGTTCGATGTCCCTCATCGACCTCCCTCTATCTTTTTTCCTCTGTCTCGCACGATAAGGACACGCTGTCCCGTTCCGCGCGAACCCTGAATACTTTCTGCATTTTCTTTATAACGTTCCATTTTACAATTCTAATTCAGGCTGTATTATAACAGTGTAACTCGATGATTCGCACACGAGTCTTTCCATCCCTTAACCCTTTAACTGCGGAATTCATTTTTAACAATCTTTTTTTTTACTAATTTAAATATATAAAAGATCGAGTATTTTAAACGCTGTAGATTAATTCGATAAACTCTGACAACTGCAAAATTCATGTGAAAGATGGTATAAAATCAATTGTTTTATACGAGTCTTCTTATATTTAAATAGATTATATATATTAATCGAAAGATATTTAGACTGACGTGTATACACGTCGAACGCAATTAACTAGTTAAATCTGAATCAAATTTTCTTGGACTCTAATTTCACAGTCATTCTGCCTGGTGTTACCTGTCGTTACCTGTTAACGTCTATATATTTACGAGACGCTATTGATTCTGTACGTAAAATGGAAATAGAGACGAAATTTGCTGTATTTGTAGAGGGAAAAAATAATTATTACCGAAACGGAGTCCGCGTGCCAAGGGGAATATTCGGAACAGCAACGCGAACCGCAGCATCATCCGCCAAGTCGTTATACAAGTCGAAATTAACCCCGTAAGCCAGTAGCACCCGTAAAATTTGCGGTCGGTATAATTTCCACCTATGCAATCCGGCATGCCCGTAAATTCAACGTCGGATTTTATGAAAACGGCAAATATCCGTACGCGGATATACTGCACTATTATCAGTGCCGTAAGCACTACAAAATTGACGTTGAAGAGAAGCCTCTATTGATTATCATAAATCTCAGCGGATACGCAGGATACATTTGTATATATTAACCCTTTGCACTCCGCTGTCCCCTCTCATGGGACATCGTAATTCTAGCGTATCGCTCAGATGTCCCTTCTCACGGGTCATTTAAGTTTATTACTGATTATTATTATCGACAGGGAATTAAGTTATTTTTTTTTTTATTATTTTAAGACACGTTTCCCTCAAGTTTTCTTCCGAAATAGTAGAGTAGCTGATAGCCACTGTCCAGAATCGTTCGGATTGCAAAGGGCTAAACTACAAATATTTGAGACACGAGACACGCAACTTTTTGAGAGATGCATGTGTCGCTGAAGCTTTCTTGAAACAGCTGAGTAGTTGACAGCGAACGTACAGAATCCTTCGGAGTGCAAAGGGTGAAATTATTCTCAGGCAACGCACCGTGCCGTGATTCGATTTTTTTACAGCGACTCTGTAATCGTAGCTGAAATCTTGTTATCCCGCGTGAAAGAAGGGAGAATCACGGGGGAGAATTTCTCGGCTAATCTCATTCCATAAATCAAACGCGCGTTGCACGTCGACATCGGGGCTACAAAACGCAGGCAGGCATTTAAAAGCTGGCCATCTTTATCAGGAAGGAAGGAGCTTTACCCCTTTCTCTTCGTGGCACGCGAAAAGACCGGCGAAGATAAAAACCAAACGAAACAATGGGTAACCCTTTCAGACGGATAATTCACTTTTCACGGACGAAGAAGAAAGGTGGCGGGGGTGCACCGGAGGAGGTTCGTAAGTTGCCCTCCTTGACGAATAGCCCGCAATAAAGGGGCAGTTGAGCCGAGTTACCGCGTTGAACCCACTTACGGGTTACCAGGCCCCCCTCCGCCCTTGCCTCGCGTTCCACGAGTCACACGCGAGAATGGTATTACTTTCTTTCACGGCGAAACGGCTAACGATCCCGAATACCATTGGATGAGAGAGAAATCGCTCGAATATCTCACGTATCAGCAGAGAATTTTTTGCTTTCCCCTGCATGCATACGTACACCGCTTCCGAAGCGAAATTTACTTTCAGAACTTAATTTTCATAGAAAAATCGGAGGCGTATTTACCGTGAATTAACCCTTTGCACTCTGTATTCGCGATCTTAAAATGCTAACGTTAAATCCACTGTCGCGGCACGGTTGTTTTACTGACTCGGCACTCTTAACCCCTTGACATACAATGATGTATCTGAGACGTCATTCGTTTCATGTGCCATCGTAGACTTTGACGTCTCCGAGACGTAAAGAACTGTCTTTGGCTAACACGTAATAGCAATACGTAATTCCTAAATGCTTTGAGAAGTATCACAGGTTACAAAAATATTAAATTATTATTTTATAGTAATTCTGATTCTGAGCTTGTAGATGAAATGTGTTTCTGAGCTTGTAGATGAGTATTCCCAAAATTGAATGGTATCCTACGTACGCGCTGATGAGCATTTTATTTGTATGTCAAAGGGTAAGCGAAATAGTCTGTGTTCTATTGCAACGACTCTATTTTTCTTCTACATCACAGGTATGTACTTGTAACTAATATAGTGCTGGAGTTATTGGTATCCTCTATGAGTTACTAGGCTGGAGCGCAAATGGTTAATATTAATTGTTAAATCGATGAAATTCATTTTGGAAATGAAATTCTGCAGGGAAATTGGTGTTCTTTGTAACGAAGCCTTAATCCTTTGCTCGTTAAATATTTATTGACACGTCGTAATCGACCTGGTTTTTCCTCGGCGCACCCCCTCGGGGTGAAACGACTCACCTAGCGTACCTATATGGCTTAAATATTAGCCGTAGCCACCGCGAAATGTAAACGACGTCGAGTTAGATTGTGGAGAACAATGTGCGGAGAACAAGCCCGAAGGTGGATGGAAGCTAATTCAGCTGGAAGTTAAACAGCGTCGAAGGTACACCCGCCGGGACAAGGGTTTGATGGGTTACGTTGCGTTACCACGTAAGGGTTCGCTTACGGGTTAGTCAGTCAGACCCTCGTGCCTTAAAATTCATTGCTTCAACGAGCTACGTCCTTTGATAGACTATCTCGTTACTGCGGCTCAATCAAATTTTCTAATATTTATTTTTCATCTCATTCTTTCGTCTCTCGTTATACCATTGAAATTTTTAATAAATCGTTTAATTATTTTATTCCAAACAAAATTATTAATGGCATTAAATAAATGTTTAAATAAGCATCATATAATGATTTTGAGATTGTCTATCTATCTAGTCGATCTCTAGATCTAGAGATTCTATAGTGAACTTGAAATTTTTTTCTTCATTTGAAACAACGTTTCCCATTAATAGAAGAAATCAATGAAATTCTTGTACGAAAAAGGAGGAATTAGCAACGAAGTTCACGTGGAAGGTATCAAGAATTTCCAGCAGGGGGAAGAAAGAGCTTCTGACTCGGGATTTTTATGGGGGACGATAGCAATTGAATTACATTAAATTTGCCAGCTCGGTTAACAACGGTGTGTCGCTTGAAATTCAAAGCACAGCCACGGTCCGTCGCGCTGTTCCGGATTAAAGAAAACCTTGTCTGGTCGGTACCGCGCGCGCGAGAGAATTAAACCGGGGAATCGGCGAAACCCGCAGAATCCAGCGGCGCGTCGTCTTCTTCGCACGAAAGTTTCCCCGTTTTCCTTTCTTACTCGCGCGTCTCGAGATCTCGTGGAATTTTAATCGCTTTGTAGGCACCGGCGCCAGATTTAATAAGCGTCGACGTTATTACGTATGGATCGGAGTCCTTCCGGTCGCGACTGAATTAAACAGGTAGAACAGTTGGCGGTGTTCCGGGCTCACCGCGATTCGTAACAAATTCCTCTGGCCTTTGACTTCGTAAACTCGATCGCCTTTTACGGTTCCTAATAAAAGTGAAATTACTTCGTTTTGAAAGTTCGATTGAACTTTTATTAGAATTAAATATATTCTAGCAAATGGTTGACCAATTAATATATTAAAATATTCATTTTTGCGAAACGAGTTGAGCATGAAAAGCGTATCGTAAATCCGAAGAAACAGCGGCGAAGCTTCTGTCCGAAATCTTGGTCCGAAAATTCGATTCGCCGTAAACTGAAGATGGGGGATCGACGATGCGTCACGCGGATTAAATTCCCGGCAGTTATGTTGTTTAATTTGCAGACCGAAATCCGTACACCGCTGATGCGAACAGCTTGAAAAGCTGTTTTGGGTCAGCGGGAGTTAAATACTTCGAGGCCCCTTCGCGAGACTCCTGTGCGAACTTTCTGCGTAAACATAGTTTCCCGCCTTAAGTGAATTTACCTCGTAAACGTGGCGTGCAACCCGCAGATATTTCTCTGCACGCATGCACATGCAAATTCAATATTATCTGTACTATTCATAGCACATCTCCCATGATATACTCTAATTGTTATCTCCTACTTTCTTTTTATACGACAAAGTAGTTACGATCATTTTTAAACTTTTATATTACGAGTGGAGGAGAATATTAAACGAGATTAAAATTTATTTTTATAAACTCGAAAATAATGATAATAGAAGACAGGAAAAATATCTTATGATAAAAATGTATTAAATCAATTCTGTGTTATGATATATTTTATATTATATTAATATTAGATTTAATTTCTACGATTATAGTTCATGATAAAAATAAAATCATAAAATGACGCATGATCTGCTGATCCAAAGGTTAAGAGCTTTTTATCACGGCCAAAGGATAGTCGAAACGGCGGATATAAAAAGAAGGATATCGCGATATCAGGAAACGGATGTTGATCCAGTGGGAATCGCTGGGGGGGTGGGTGCATTATCGCGCTCGCGGCTGATGTATTCCCGCGGGGTATCGAGTTTGTCCGGGGAGGCCGTAATTCGGACTTTAGGAAAAGTAGCTATTTCGAGGTTCCGGGGGTCGAGTAAGTGGCGAATGGCTGGTATTTCGAGATCAGATTGGCCAGGAGGAGAAGCGAGGACAGAAACGGCGGGGTCGTTACGTTTAACGGGATGGACGCACTGCGTCGGGGCGCGATAAGCAAACAGCTGTTTTCACCGGCGAGATAACGCCGCTAACCGTTGACCTTGCCCTTCCTGAGTGTTCTGGCCGTGGATCCGGCCATAAGAAAGTGCGACCTTCTGCCAGCGCATGAACTTCGTCCAACTGATTAGAGTCGCTTTGAATTTTTGTAAAACGGAAGATTTTATGGTAGGAAAAGATGAGACCATCAAAAAGTAACAATGTTGATTCCGCGATTCGCCGTAAATGTTTTATATAATTAGAGGATTACCAGAGATGAAACAATCATTGTAAAACGAAATTGTTTAATTTCATGGACTATTAAATGCAGCCTTTCAAGTATACCTATTATGCGTTAATTCGGACGTAATATAGATTGATGTAATTCACTTTATTATAATTCGACGATGATAATAGACAATAGATTTGATGATAATTTAATGAATAATCACGTGTCGAGCTCGGTTTGCTACTGGCATTTCGGACAAATTACAAGACAATAGATTCAATGAGAAATAATTCCATCCATTCAAATCTTGGTTAATGTCATTTTCATGTGAATATGCACGTAAATGTCGATGAATAGTCAGATCAGTTTTCCGAGATCCTAATATCGGAAATACACGGCGGTACTCCGGGTGGACGAGTCTTATAAGTTCAACGGTTATGACGGATTGTATCGTACCGTCGGAGGTGTTTAATCAGAGTGAAACGGCCCCGAAATCTCAGAACGGGATTAGGGTAATTCGGGAGTCAGAAACAGGGGGTGGCCAATAAAACGTAAAAGGAGCGAGACTAACTGGCATTCGTTCGAGAGGAGCAACGGGCCACGGGCCGGTCTCGCTCTCGGTGATAAATCGATTTCGCGGGAAACGAACCGTGAAAAATGGCGGGCAGTCGCACGTGGAAAATGTGTTTCGGCTGATAGCGCTTTCCACGCACCCGCTGCTCCGTCCAACCCTCTCTATCTGGTCTGGTTGGCGCCGGTTAATGCAGTTGACCCTATGTATGCACCCGTAAATCTGACGCTCGTTGATTGCCGCACTCCGACAGACCGAGAGTCGGATCAAGGGGGCGGCGTTCTCGTTTTGTCACGATGGAATTCATCGCTCTCCTCCTTTTGTTCCCTTCTGCCAGGTTTCAGATGAAAACATTTCGTAATTGCGTGAATACCGTGTTGTACAAGTCTCATAAAACGTCACGTAGAATCATAAGAATGTCAAAATACGTGTCTTCAATTCTGTCCTAAACGTTCTTCAGGCCAGTGTTTCTTAACGAGAAGGATGGTTTTATAAGAAAATAGAAATTAAGCATTCAAATTCCACTGGAGAATCATGATTTAAACTCTATATCTAACCCTTTGCACTTCACTGTCCCTGTTCATGGGACATTTCAGTTTATCATTGATTATTATTATTATTGACGGGGAATGAAGTTTTCTTCTGAAATAGCAGGGTAGCTGATAACCAACGTCCAGAATCGTTCGGATTGCAAAGGGCTAAATTACAGATATTCATCCTATGATGATATCATTTTCCCTCATTTATGAACCTCAATCCGATATCTCTACCCATTACAACCCCTAAATTTCCATTTGCCAAGCTCCTATTGTACAAACAAGGCTCTGAATTATAACGATCATTACCATTGTTAAATTTTAATTCCATTCGTTACTTCCACGAATTACTACTTGTTATCTGATAAGTACGTAGAAAATAAATTTTAATTGGAACAAAAATTTCCCAGTACCTTCCTGAATAATTCCAAACAAATTAGAATCAACGGAACGCGTTTAAAAAGTGTTCGTGCAGAACGATTAATTAGAGCCAAGATCGAGCGGTTAAAACGTTTAACCGTATCCTGTGTCTTCGCTAATTCGCCACATGAGCCACGACGAGGCACGCCTTTGAATCGCGATACGTGGAGAACCGCGAAGAGTTCACTTTCGATCCCGTAGCTAAGGTTCAGCATTTTGGGTACACGACTCGAGATTGCAATTCAAACTCGAAGCGTGTCGAGCCGTGCGCGAGGCACGCCAACCCACGGAGCGGTCCTCGTTTTCAGGTCTCGGAATTCGATATAACCGGTAATGTGCTAAGACCCGGGGCTCGCTAGTCCCCGGGGAACGGCTTTCGGGAGACGCCGCCTGCTAGGAGTTCGATTCACGGTAATTCGACTGGCATTCGCCCGACGGCGTCTCCCCGTTCTCTCGGATGTCAAACGATCGTTGAATGGAGAGCAAGAGACGCGACGCCGAACACGCTCGTTTACCGGAAGAGAACCAGATGAGAGAGAGAGACAGAGAGAGAGAGATGAGTTTCTTTGAGCAGAAATCAGGCTTTGCATAGCTCAGGGTCACTTGGCCGCGTTGCTGGCCCCGTTTAACAATCGTATAACTCCATTAATCACCAGCAGCCTTGGATTACTTTGTCCACTCGCTCGGCTCTTAAATACTTTCAGATTCCAAAATCAAAAATTGTTAAAAATAAGATGACCATATGTAAACCGTCGGGAATCGTTGAGCTTTTTATTTAAACCAAATTCTATTCTTAAACCAATAATATACGTATATTGCACTTTTAGCGTCGCGTGTATGCGATCGAAATAATTCACGTAATATAGATTGATGTAATTCACTTTATTATAATTCGACGATGATAATAGACAATAGATTTGATGATAATTTAATGAATAATCACGTGTCGAGCTCGGTTTGCTACTGGCATTTCGGACAAATTACAAGACAATAGATTCAATGAGAAATAATTCCATCCATTCAAATCTTGGTTAATGTCATTTTCATGTGAATATGCACGTAAATGTCGATGAATAGTCAGATCAGTTTTCCGAGATCCTAATATCGGAAATACACGGCGGTACTCCGGGTGGACGAGTCTTATAAGTTCAACGGTTATGACGGATTGTATCGTACCGTCGGAGGTGTTTAATCAGAGTGAAACGGCCCCGAAATCTCAGAACGGGATTAGGGTAATTCGGGAGTCAGAAACAGGGGGTGGCCAATAAAACGTAAAAGGAGCGAGACTAACTGGCATTCGTTCGAGAGGAGCAACGGGCCACGGGCCGGTCTCGCTCTCGGTGATAAATCGATTTCGCGGGAAACGAACCGTGAAAAATGGCGGGCAGTCGCACGTGGAAAATGTGTTTCGGCTGATAGCGCTTTCCACGCACCCGCTGCTCCGTCCAACCCTCTCTATCTGGTCTGGTTGGCGCCGGTTAATGCAGTTGACCCTATGTATGCACCCGTAAATCTGACGCTCGTTGATTGCCGCACTCCGACAGACCGAGAGTCGGATCAAGGGGGCGGCGTTCTCGTTTTGTCACGATGGAATTCATCGCTCTCCTCCTTTTGTTCCCTTCTGCCAGGTTTCAGATGAAAACATTTCGTAATTGCGTGAATACCGTGTTGTACAAGTCTCATAAAACGTCACGTAGAATCATAAGAATGTCAAAATACGTGTCTTCAATTCTGTCCTAAACGTTCTTCAGGCCAGTGTTTCTTAACGAGAAGGATGGTTTTATAAGAAAATAGAAATTAAGCATTCAAATTCCACTGGAGAATCATGATTTAAACTCTATATCTAACCCTTTGCACTTCACTGTCCCTGTTCATGGGACATTTCAGTTTATCATTGATTATTATTATTATTGACGGGGAATGAAGTTTTCTTCTGAAATAGCAGGGTAGCTGATAACCAACGTCCAGAATCGTTCGGATTGCAAAGGGCTAAATTACACATATTCATCCTATGATGATATCATTTTCCCTCATTTATGAACCTCAATCCGATATCTCTACCCATTACAACCCCTAAATTTCCATTTGCCAAGCTCCTATTGTACAAACAAGGCTCTGAATTATAACGATCATTACCATTGTTAAATTTTAATTCCATTCGTTACTTCCACGAATTACTACTTGTTATCTGATAAGTACGTAGAAAATAAATTTTAATTGGAACAAAAATTTCCCAGTACCTTCCTGAATAATTCCAAACAAATTAGAATCAACGGAACGCGTTTAAAAAGTGTTCGTGCAGAACGATTAATTAGAGCCAAGATCGAGCGGTTAAAACGTTTAACCGTATCCTGTGTCTTCGCTAATTCGCCACATGAGCCACGACGAGGCACGCCTTTGAATCGCGATACGTGGAGAACCGCGAAGAGTTCACTTTCGATCCCGTAGCTAAGGTTCAGCATTTTGGGTACACGACTCGAGATTGCAATTCAAACTCGAAGCGTGTCGAGCCGTGCGCGAGGCACGCCAACCCACGGAGCGGTCCTCGTTTTCAGGTCTCGGAATTCGATATAACCGGTAATGTGCTAAGACCCGGGGCTCGCTAGTCCCCGGGGAACGGCTTTCGGGAGACGCCGCCTGCTAGGAGTTCGATTCACGGTAATTCGACTGGCATTCGCCCGACGGCGTCTCCCCGTTCTCTCGGATGTCAAACGATCGTTGAATGGAGAGCAAGAGACGCGACGCCGAACACGCTCGTTTACCGGAAGAGAACCAGATGAGAGAGAGAGACAGAGAGAGAGAGATGAGTTTCTTTGAGCAGAAATCAGGCTTTGCATAGCTCAGGGTCACTTGGCCGCGTTGCTGGCCCCGTTTAACAATCGTATAACTCCATTAATCACCAGCAGCCTTGGATTACTTTGTCCACTCGCTCGGCTCTTAAATACTTTCAGATTCCAAAATCAAAAATTGTTAAAAATAAGATGACCATATGTAAACCGTCGGGAATCGTTGAGCTTTTTATTTAAACCAAATTCTATTCTTAAACCAATAATATACGTATATTGCACTTTTAGCGTCGCGTGTATGCGATCGAAATAATTCCAGAAGGTTCACGTGAAAAACAGTGATGTGAAAAAGTGAAACGTTTTTCCATCCCATCTCTTGAATACGGGCGCGCGCGAGAGGATTTGAAAAGCGGAGACGCGCGCGAGATTTACGAGGCCGAATCGGGACGATCCGATCGGAAGCGATGCAACACGCGTTTGCGTGTATGTATCCGTCTGAACAGTCGAGCTAGCGAGGCAGTGATTTTACGTCCGAGGCCAAACTAAGTTAGCGCGGCGATGAAACTTGACTGGTACAAACTATCTTCGTAACGACAGCTGGCAGCAACATCGTTCCGGCAAGTTGCTACCGGTACCGCGCCTCCGCGCATCAATCATAACGGAATGATATGTACGGCGGGGATCGAACTCATTGAAAATGAAAGAAGCTAGTTGAACCATCTTTTTTTTCAGCGTTTGCTTCAGACTCCTTTTCGATGCTAATAGAGCAGCTCTGTTACAATTTTTATGTACCATCATTAACAGTAGATTACCCAAGGAAGTCACTTTTACTGTTTTTTAGTTTCAACAAGAACAAAAGTTATGTATATAATGATACAGTTTCTTAGAAATTTTTGTCGTTGTTAATATTCACTGATAACCTGTTTTATAACTGTAAGTAATATAAGAAAACATTAGAAATTAATTTTAAGCGCGCATTCCTTTACGCACAGTCTCGCCGAAGGTAAATCCCACGAGGGATTTCTCGTTCGGCTACCTCTTCGTCAAGGTATTTCTCGCCCCTTCGTCTCTCAGGCTCCTGTCTTATCACATCTACGAAACTCTATCGTTCGCGTAATAGCCCGATAAATAGTAGTATAATCGATTCCACTCTTCGTCGTTGGCGTTCACCTGAACTTCACGGTCGCAATATCACTGAGAGAGGATCTACAACCTGAAGTCTGCTGGTCCCATTTCATTTTTCTTTGAGCCCGACCGCGTGTCCTTTGATCCTCGGCACGCCCCGGGGGCCACGCGGCCGTCAGGTTCAAACTGAAACGACAGGATTGGGCGGACGCGCCTTCCTCGCTCGGAAGTGATTCGCGATGCTACGAGGAGAACCCGCTGCTAAAGGATCGTCAGCTCGGCTACCTTTTCAAGGGCCCTTCTCTGATCCTTCGCTTTCCTTGCGAAGTTAATTGAAACCCGCGAGGACTCGCCTTTTAATATTTATCCATCTTTTGACCGTGAGTCTACCTCTTAAACACCGCGCCAGTCTTACGGTTTCAGAAGTAATTCCTGCCTGTACTCAATTTTGCTAAGTATTTTATCATCGATATTGATATTCGGATCATTCGGTAACG
>SHCU01000137.1:129624-169100 GCA_004307685.1 Ceratina australensis | reverse complement strand
TAATAGTAATGTGAACATTCGGTTTAAAAGATTGGTATCAAAATTGAGACTCTAGGTTATTAAGGGATAATGCAAATAAATTACATTGTATCATGCATTTCGTGAATATTTATTTGTCCAATTATTATTACTTTGCGTAGAAGGCAATTATTCGCGTGACACTCTCGGTTAAGGGCAATTCCTTCAGGAAAAAAATCACGGAACGTCCCCGTCTGAAAAATAACATCGTCGCGATGCAAAGCCGGGGACACGCGCGGAATAATCCCGAAAGCCATCCCTCGCGACGAGGAGGAGAGGAGAGAAACGAGCGTACGGTCGCATGCGTGTATGCGGCTTCGCCTGGGCGTCCCGCGGGTCTCGTCAGCGCGGCACCCGCGTGATTTGTGGGACACGTGTCTACTCATTTTTATTTATTCCTTTATTTATTCCGCGCGGATCCTCGCGCGGCTCCTCGCAGCAGCGACTGCGGGCAAGAGATAGCGCGCGTCTGCACGCGGATCGCGAGAACCTGTCCGAATTCTGCACTTTTATGGGCCAGCCGCGAGATACCGCGCTCGCTTCCCGGGACAGATTTTCACCGTCCCCCATGATTTCTCATTCGCTCCTCTCCTTCTAACTATTAACACGTTGAATGCCATGGGGGTCACCGGTGACCCCCAAGCCCATATGAAATACATCGTAAGCAATTCGGTGTGGCGTTCAACGTGTTAACCCTTAATAACCTAGAGTTTCAATTTTGATACCAATCTTTTAAACCGAATGTTCACATTACTATTAGTTTTTTTTTATAGGTTGGCTGTACGTATATTAATGTTGTATAACATTCTTTCCAACGAAATTAAAAAAAAAAATCAAATGTCATTATTGTTTTATTTTATCTATGACATATTACTTGCGCGGCAAAGTGAACAAGTAAACACATTTTACTAAAAGTTTTGTTGAATACAAATTTGATATATTTTCTTTTTCTGAAGAATATAAATACTTTTGAGGTAAGTGAATATATTATTTTCGCTAAGATATAATTATTTTTTGCGAGTGCATGTTTTACTTGAAGAAACTAGTGCTATTTTTGTGAGTATCAATTTTGATATTTCAGGCATTCCGCCCTTTATGGATTCTAGAAATAAGTGTAAATTTAATAATTGTAGGAAACTTACCTCTTGGTTCTGTAAAAAGTGTAAAGTGTCGTTATGCGATAATAAAAACAACCGATGTTTCGCATTATTTCATGCATAGGTATATCTGATTTCTTTATGGCCGTAATGCCTGAAGTATCAAAATTGATACCTGTTTTTTTTTCTAAATAAATATGTAAAATAAATATTGTGATTTTTTAGCTATTTATCCCTTCATCTAGACCCTCAAGCAAACACAGCAATATTAAAAAAAAATCACTTTCGTAAATCAGGCTACTAAGGGTTAAGTAATTGTTCACGAATGGTGTTTGAGCTATTCTCGCCGAACAGCTTTGCTCGTTTGGATCATTCACTCGAACGCGAATATGCCGGTTTTCTTGCTCAACGTTCCGAACGTGACACTGGGTTCTGCAGTTACAGTCGAACACCAATTTATGCACCTTATCAATCTGTAATATACTATAATATATATAATAACTATACAGTCCACATACGAAAGGTAATTATTTCAAATAGATGGAGTGAAAAGATATACTAGATTTGTCGAAGCGAATTCGACAGTGAAGCTCCGGGTTCGCAGCTCACGGTTTAAAGCGGTTCACAGTTCACCGAACAGCGAGTCATCGGTAATCGGCGTTTTCTAATACCAGGGAATCTTCGCTGAATCTCGTCCCATCACGTCTAGCCGTGACGTACGGGAGACCCCGATAACGACCGATGAACGCGTGTGTATTCAGTTAACACGAAAAATAGCAATTCCCTGAACAAATGGATTTCCCGTACGACAGATTTAATCAGCTTTTTACGGATCCAACTATTATACAGTCGAATTAGTATTTAGGATGTTTGGTTCGATTTTACTAATTAATCTGACGGTGAATCGCTGAACCGTCTGGAATGCTAGAGAGCCTTATCCAGTACGGATCTATAAGCAAACCAAACGACTCAATTAGTTAGTGCAGTCAGCCATTAAATCGAACGAATTATCCCCAGCGCGCTGTTAACAACTCAACGATATGATAAACTGATACCTGAAACGCTCGCAAGACGCGACGCGGTTCAAGGAACGAAGTAAACAGGATAAACGGGGAATTGCATTTGCATGGATACTACGGGATATACAAATAAAGTTGTTTTACCCGTATTTAGATATTACTTCCGAGAGAGCATTGCGTGTCAACTTTATTCAGAATGATTTATACATGGTCAGAACCAAAGGATTAATTAATATGGAGGTCGGGGCTGATGGCCGACGCCAAATATTTTCCCCGGAAAGTCGGGCAACGTAAAAAAAGAGATTGATCGCGATCGGGTTTTCGATTTATATTCAAATTTCACAACTTTTTTGCCGTGCCGCGACATCGGCCCGGGGTCTCACTTTTCCACGGGTTACTGCGAAGAAAAACCATATTTCTCGCTGACTCGACGTAAATCTACCATTGACAAAAGCAACGTTATCTTTATTACGAACAAATTTAAAACCGGCTTTTGATTTATTCCCGGATTGCGCCTTCAGTTTTAAACGAACTCGAATTGCGCGTCTCGCATTAATAATACGATAAAACGAAATCGAATAAATCTGTCGCGTTTATTTAATTTCAATGAAAAGAAAGGTCAGTCCCTTCGTCGCGCGAAGAAAATTAGGAAAGTGGAGGGTGTAATCTCGCTTGTGCGAAGCGTCGTTATTGCATCAGGTTGTCCCATCGAGGTGTCAAAGAAATACCGCGTCGCGATGATAATAGCAAGGCAACAATGACGAAGGGTGCACGGGAACTAATTCGCCGCGCGGAGAGCCGTAAAAATTCAACGCCTCTCACGGAATTCATACGCGTCGTCAGCCGACTCGTATTTAACAAAAAAAGAGGTGAAACAAAGCTTCCTCCGGGGCGTACCGCCCTCCCATTCCCTCGTTCCAGCTTCTCTCAGCGCAAGCTTGTGTTTCCGCGCACAACGGGGTGTGCACCGTTGTTCCACGACGGAACACAGCCGGCGTGCGGGATCAAAAAACGTTGCCGCGGAAGTCGCGGCACGTCGGAACGAAACGAACCGCGGTGTATGTGTGTTTTCAGGGTTAAATGTCTGAGCCTGTTCCCATTCTCTCGCCTGTTGCCGATCTAATGGCTCGCCCCCTTTCGCTGCACCCTATCAACCTATTTGTTCGTATCTGTTTATAGAAAACATTCTCTCGGTTGTTTCAGGATTAATTATAATTGCAAAAACCGCGAATTACGGTCGAGCCCGTTGCACGTGCTAATGAAAACTCCGCGGTCTTTATTGTACTTAATTATCGTCGGTGAAAATAATTTTACAAGCACCGTGGGCCAATCTCGCGGTCTAACGTACCTCGGCCGTAGCAAACACGCAATTCATCCACATTAAACGCGGCGAAAATGGGACAGTAGGTTGGCCGAAAAGAGAGGAGGGAAGAAGGAGGACACCCGGGTCACCGGTGAAAAACTTTCCAACGGCATGTTGCGGCGGAAAAATAATCCTCGCGGACACCGTGTAAACACGGTGCTCTCTGTGGAAAGTACGGCTAGTCAATACGATTCCCCGACCCATTTCGCGGGCACAGAGAATTTAATTTTCATTATACGATGTAACATTTACTCGTCGACCGTTTGATGGTTAAATATCTTTCGAACCGAGCTACATGCCAAATGGATAGGGAATCGTTTCAGCAGGGTAGATTTTTCGTTGCGTTCAACGTTATATTAGTGGTTACTATAGCACAGAAGTAGTTACTGCAAACCAGTTGACATTTAAAATTACACTTCTAACTAAGAGTATAACTTATGTTCGTAAGTTATCTAGTTCTTGAGGTAATATGAAGTAAAGAATGTTCCGAAGTTTGGGGCGTTAGTGTACACTCGGTAACTGCTGCGGTATCGTTAATAAAATATTCCTCCAGGCGCACCAAAGGTCGTTCTCTTCTCATTTCTCTCTGTTCCTTCTTTTTTCTCTCGATCTACCATTTATTATTCAATCTTCTTACGTCTGGTCTATAATATTCCACTAATATTTACTAGAACCATTTCTAATTTTATTAATTTCTATGTAATCAATTGATTTCTAATTTTATCATATTTATTTATTTCTCCTATTTTTTCCTAAATAATAATATAAGCAATTAAGTTTTCCTAATTCCATGAACGATTCCCTTTCTAGTCTTTATAATTTTCACTATCAATCCTAGCGGTCCAGTTTGCATCCAAGCGAAAATTAATTACAGAAAATTCATAGATATATTTCATATCTCGACCAGGTCGGCTTCCAGGCGGTCATTGTTTTCAATTGACGGTTCGCGCACCGCACGGCAGGGTTCGTTAAATAAATAGCGTTAGCGAGCGCGAACGGGTGATGCAGGGTTCTCTAGTGTTTCGAGCGAACGGAGAACGATTCGTCTTTTATGCAAAATGTATAGCATTAGGTATTTTATTTTCCACCGCGTAAAACAGACTTTTCTAAAACTGCATATTTCATTGAAACAATGGAATTTTCAACGCACGATTTATATATTTGTCCGCGCCGGCAGAATTCTTCCCTCGCAATTTTATTTAATCACGTGATAAAAATCTGTACACGCCTGGCGGATGTTTTGTTGAGCCTACGTCGAAGAAAGGAGGAACGAACGCCTCTTCTTTTTAATTGCAGACGCGTCTGACGCCGCGACGCGGCAGAGAAAATGATCACGACGAAAAACGAGTTCTCCAAGTATCACGCGTAATGATTCTCCCTTTCAGACAAAATTTTGATCTACGAAAACCATTAGTTCCTAAATTAATTCCATATATTAATATATTGTATTATATTTTATCCCATGCCTAACAATAAGACTTAACTACACTACATATAATTTTACATTTAGACATTTTTCTACCTTTTCTACTTCGACTAAATAAAAGCTCACATTGAAAGTCTCCTGTAGTTATTTAATTAAACCGAGTATAAAATAATTTGAAGTACGAGCCAGCCTTTAATATGTTCTCGCATTAATTTACATAATTCACTGTAGGTATAACCAGGAGAAACATTGGCCCCCCACCTGGAAGGAACCAACCTCCTTTTCACCGAACAGGCCGGTATCCCGGCGTACTAACAAACTGACACCTGTATATCCTTCATTCATCCGACGCTCCTCCACAGACGTTCCTCCTCAGAAAATTCCTGCTTACCCTCCGTTGTACATCAGAATGTACAATCCGGCTACATTCGCCGTAATCCTTACATCCTTCAATGAACCTCTCTAAAAACGCGCTGGGAACGCCCTCGAGGTACAAGAGCATCAGAAATTCGCGAGCCTGTTCCCGAGCCACGTTTCCTTTCCTCGGGTTGTATAAGAACGGGCGAGCGCGGGGGGTAAGGGAGAATCAGCGAGACACGTTAATGAGTTTTTCGAGGAACGTGCCTGGCGCGGAGACGATCGACAAGAGCCGGGAATTAGAGGCTGCGAGGAAGGGTCGCGTCTGGCGTGAAAAAAGAAGAGAAGAGAGAGCGCCGTGGCTCGAGATCGATCTAGCAGTTTTAAATTTAAATAAACGCCAGCTCGTAGCCGATAAGGCCCTGTGTTTGCAATAGACGCGCTCGCACCCCGCCCCAGCCGTCCTGCTGGCAATCTTTCTTCCCACGGCACGGTAGGTAACCCGGCTATGTAGGCGCCGCTCGTGACAGACGTGGAAACACGGCCGCGGGAGATCGATATCGAGAGAAAATCCGATCATTATTGTGCTTCTTTTCACGGTCCTAAAAGGTTTCCGCGGGGGCTGCTCCTTCGCTTTCTGGCCGCGCCGGAAATGATTGAAATTTTTTAGCTCCTATACATTTTTATTCCCTGTTTCGTTACGTTTGATCGAATAATGGAATCCTTTGACCAACCTTGCCTCCTTATAATTTGCATAAGCAAAGCGGATTCTACTCTCTCGGTCGAAAAATGATTTAATATAAAACTTATCTTCTTTTGTATGCTCTCTGTTAAACGTTAGCTAATGGTTGTAACACAAAGCTGTGTTCAGTGTTTAAAGTAATAATTACATGTAACATTTTATATACATTATATTATATTTTATTTTATATTTATTTTATTTTATTTATATACATTATATTATATTTTTATTATAGATACATCTGGAGAATTTTCCTGACCATTATCTCCTTTGTTTTAAATATTTCCATTAAATAACGTAAAGTGAATTCTAAAGTATAAAAATCGTACGATTTCTGAGGTATCGAGTTTCACGATTCGAATGTTTCGGAACGTGACGATTGATCGGGACTGCCTCGGTAGATTAGCGGCAGCCCGCGAAATCGCATTTTCGTTGGTTCGAGGAGCAGACGATTCCCGGCGAGAGGCCGGGGGGGTGGGTAGTTGCAGCCGGGGATAAACTAAAATCGATGGATTCAAACGGCGATCTGTAATATCGCGGCCGCGGATATGTGCGTTCCGCGAGCAGCAGATTTCCAATTTCCCTCGCTAGCCGGACAATTAAATTACAATCGGCGAACGCGATAAGCACCTGTTCAACCCGCGACGGGAAATTAATATTTCAAGGTGGCATTGTTCAAATCAAAACGTCAATTCCTGGCCCACGCGGAGGGATATGAAAAAGATTCTTAACCCGTTTCGCTGCCGTCGCGTCGAGCATTTTGTAACGCGTCAACCCGGTCGGAAAATAAATGGGAAACCGGAGGCTAAGTCGATTATAGAAATTTATCGATTTATAC
Source organism: Ceratina australensis (assembly GCA_004307685.1). Classification (NCBI taxonomy): domain Eukaryota; kingdom Metazoa; phylum Arthropoda; class Insecta; order Hymenoptera; family Apidae; genus Ceratina; species Ceratina australensis. Next base: position 162,240 of record SHCU01000137.1, on the reverse strand, counting down.
AAATTGATCTTGATATATCCACGAAGAAATTCTTATTTCTCTCCTATACGTCGCGCAGGCTTCGACGCAGGAAGTCTACATGAATTCTTAATCCACGAAACTTCTAGTCGAAATTCAGTCCGGGATAAATCTTGAACGCCCCGGGGTGGTTGAAAAAATTTGCTACACCCAAACAGAGGTACGCGTGGCAATTCATTAAGAAAAATCGCTTAAATTTTCTGGGAAGGTGAAGAAAAAAAAATCGCATCGTCCGGATCGAGGTCGACGCACAACCCGCGGTAATTTTGTTTCCAGAGTTTGCAGGTGGCTTAATTTTTGCCGCAACACGTCTGTCGGTACGCGGCCCGCCCCGCATAGATACGGCACGGATTTTTCTCGTTGCTGATTTTAATAACAGATTGCCACTGGAGCCGGGGCAAGGAGGAAAGACCGTCGGGAATACCGAGGGGTGGGAAGGGCGCGAAGCCTGCCGGCTGAGTCACTGCTTATACGTGACTACGTCGGTTCAACTCCTGTCTGCCTCCCTACCCCACAACCCGTTTGCCTTCCCTCGCAACGTCTTGCAGTTTCCCTCGTTTTGATACTTATTAACCCGTTTACATCGTTACTATTTTTCTGATCACTACGATTAAAATCAATGTAAAGTGTTAGCTGCTTTAAAAAATTGACATATAAAAATCTACAATATCTATCAAATCTACATATAAGAAATTATAAAGAAGAAATTAATTACATTAAAAAAAATTAAATTATAAAGAAAAATTATATTAAGATAATAACAACGGTTATTATCCTATTAATATAATCCAATTAATATAATTTTACTTTACTTTATAATAACTGTTATTATTATCTTAATATAATTTTTACTATGCTCTCATTGAAGAATTGAAAGAAAAATCGTATCTGCTAGCTATTGCTGGATTGACTGACACATGAGACGTTGGATTGTATTAAGTATTACATAATGTCAAGTTAGAAACTAAATAACAATTTCTTATCCGTAGTAGATGGAGGGAAAAGGATTATCCTTATTCATTCCTCTCTTCCCGTGGAACTCGAAGCGCATTTAGGATTTGTCATCCATTTGATGCGGTATATAGGAAAGGACGAAGGAGCGGAGAAATGTTAAATCTTCAAGGATTACCGAGAAAAGTTTCGGTGAAATTTCGAACAAACGTAGAGGCGGTAACGATCGCTGAGATTTTCCAAATTAGTGATCTTCCTGACACGTCCGTGGAACTTCTGAATAAAGGAGGCAAAATACTGCCCTGGACGCTCGTTTTTTAATACTTAATTACGAACTTCCCCGGGACATTGAGGGACATTTATCAGAATTAGCATTCGCGTTAAGTACTCATTCTTAAAATATCAAAATTGCATATTGGATGAAATAGTCTTTCAAGACTTGAGTCAGATATGGTCATAGCAATTTACTTGTTACGAATTATGAGAAACAAACCGGGTCAGAAAAATGAACTTGTTTTTACTTTCGCAGTTAAATTCGACTTCGTTCGCTATAGACACGGTACTTTATCTGGTTGCCAGCCCGGGCCGCGACACACATTTTCCCAAAAGATTTCGTCCCCAGACTCTTTGTCCCGCAAAAAAATTACCGTGTCCCGCAGGCGGGTTCGCCATCGCGCGAATCCGAGCGCAGCGGTCATTAACCGTGGTGGCTGTGTCCAAATTAAAAAACAGCGACTTACCAGGTCCCTCTCTTTCTCTCTCTCTCCCATGGATATACACACGTGTACAATTTTTTTTCTTCTCGCTGCACTCCGCAGATTAGGCACGATCGATAACGAGTGTTTTACAAAACTTTGCTTTGATACGTTGATGCGTATTACGAGTCCTCACTTTTTTCAAAAATGAATAGGCACGCTACGGATAAATGGGCCATGGAATGGATCGATTACAAAAATGAAACGAGTGCACGGGGAAAAAAAACAAACGTGAGAATGGAAGAGGGAAATGGCATTCGTGTGCGCACGAATTTACAGTTTATGTTCACCGACGAATTCAGATAAAAATTCTTTTCGATACGTGATAATTCATTCATGACAGAACAAATCGATACGGTTTAATTCGTAAAAAATATTTTTTTTTTATCTTCCTTGGCAGTCGAACCACAATGGATTTTAATGATATTATCAGTCACGCCATCTCCTCTGTTAGTCAGGCTCCAAGAGGATCTCAAATAACTACCCAACGCGGGAGCAAAGGGGTAGGCAGTAGGCAGTAGATTTGGTTAGCGCGCGACACGCGCAAACTATGCGGCGAATTAACTATTCCCACATCCGTTTAACTTAAACAACGAAACAACGCTCTGCTTTGATGACGGAGACGACTCAATCGCATCTGTACGCTATACACACACCGTGTAAGACTAGAATACATACTGGGCGTAGCAGGCTCGAACGCAATTTACGATCGAAACGTTTCGGCACATTGTTATCGCGATTTTTCATCAATTTAAATATCCTCTTATCATCTTGATAGCTTATTTAACTCTTTGGACTCGAAGAATTTTTCCACAAACATTTCGTGAATTTCTTACATGCAAATTAATGTATCAAAAGTTATTAATAATTTTGTCTTTCTGCATTTATTAAATTAATGTATATATGAATTTTATAGTAAGTATAATTCAATCAACAATATATTGAAGCAGTAATTATTTTATAAAACAGATGGTGACTGGGAGGCACCTCTCGAGTGCAAAAGGTTAATTATTTTAATTCATAACGCGAAGCAACGTGAACATTGAAAATAAGGATTCAGCTATTTTTTATCTGTGTTAACGTTACGTTCTCATGTTCGAGAAATTTTTATGCAATTAATTTATGCTGCCCTATTAGTGTGGAAACGATCCAAGCAAGTCGAACAATCGTCGTAACAGGCTGCTCGTTACTCGGCCCCAACTTCGATGCGTGCACGGATCCGCGGAGGGAATTATATTTTCTTTCCGTATTCCATCTTCAATAATTCTGGCCGGCGCCGGTAATGCATACCGCGGTACAGAACTATTGCATTACTCGATGGCAATTTGACTTCAAAGGGTTCCAGGTAATACTCGTTGACAAAAGCCTTTGCCCAGGAGAGAGTACCGGGTACAAATGGAATTAAAGGACGCCTAAAAGGATAATTCTCCGCGGAGAGGTTCGTGGGGCAAAAACATCCCCCACTTTTCAACCTCCGCACCCTCGACCCGAATCGCAATTCGACGCTTCTTTACGGCGACGTTAAATTAATTAGTCTCGCTTTAACTAAAGGGATAACTCCCTTCGTTTTCGTATCTTTTCGCCCGGCGTACAACTCAGAAATTAGTAACGCGTGTTTAAGTATTACATTTAGGTAATGAAGTTACTTTCAAGAGTAGTTTGCGGTTCACTCTGTCTAATAACGAGGAAATGGCAAATTTAGGTATAGCCAATTTGACCATTCAGCAATTTTCTGCTACTCGGTCTTCCGTTGTTTGCTCGAAAGATAACCAGGAACGGCGAAGGAAACATGTTAGATAGAATTGTAGCTAGATAATAGGTAGTGCCGAGAAAAGAGGAAAGAGAAAAGGCGCGCGCTCGGTATTTAGGAGTAGCGGGAAGGTAACAATAGGCGAGAGTACACGAGGGATAGAAACGGAGTAACGGTGTGTCGCGGTTCACCCGGGCTTACTTTTATGTCCCGCCGTTCTCCTGTCTTCGAGTCAAGCATCCCACGCTCAACCCCCTGCGCCTCACTTATCTGCTTGCCTCTTTGCCCTCGTCGACAAAAGGAAGACCGAGGCCAAAGGAGAGTGTAAGCACCGAGGAACCGCTTTGTCGCGGGAACACCTTTCTCTATTATTAAATTGTATGTTCTTCAACCCGTTGGTCACCTTCGCCATCCGTGTTCGCGCGATTTCAGAGGAATGATAACGGCCTGTCCAAGTTTATCGCTTTCACAGACGAGTCTCGAACGTCCAAGTTGAAATATGGTCGCGCGAGCATTTTCAAATTCTTCTGACACTTTTAATTTTCGTCAATCTTATCTCACCTGCTGTCACACCGCCGAGAAATAAAAGGCGATAAACCGTGCCATTTTCATTCCTCGGATGTTTTTAGCAATAATATTTTATTACTGAAGTAATAATTTTGTACTCACAGTCAACGGAGACTTTGATCTGCTTGCTGACAGTGGGAGGCACTCCGTTCGTTGCGATGCACAAATAAACGCCCATATCCAGTCTTGAGATCCGCGTGATCTCCAGCGTCTCGCCTTTCCATTCCAACACTGAAAACGAATACGAAGCGACGTGACAGACAATTTCAATTCGCTGTTAATTATTTTCCTGAGCTGTCGCGACGTACGACGGAGGTGAAAAGCCCGGAGCTCGGCTTGAGTTAATTGACAAACCAATGACCCGTAATGTAAAAGCGGCAGCGAAGGGGAAAAAGAGTTCATCGCTGATATTAATTCATTCTATTTGCGGCTATTCGATAGGTTGAAGTCTTAACAAATCTTTTATTTAAAATGCGCGATTTTTAAAGGGACGATTTATAGAATGTGATACGTTTTATTTGAAGTATTGATTGACAGCGCGGCGTCAGCGGTTTTTATTCGATTTATTTGTCATTCGTATTATATTTTGAAGATAAATATCCGGGTAAAACGTGGCTAGAGGCAAATTCATCGGCCCCATTCCTTTTTATTAACTGTTTGCGATTCGTTATTGGAATGTAGCAAAATAAAGAATGTCTGAAATTGATATATCTAAAATACATTTACGCGGAGCGAAGTGCAAAAGTATATGACAACCCTCTAAAGCCTCTAGTACGTGATTTCGCTCGGGCTCACAAACGCCGAGTATCGTTTCATCTCATCTCGAGGCCGCGTTAATTACACGCGTTCCGCTTTGATACATAAAACTAATACCGCGGTATTTAAGTAGTATATCTCGGCGGGAACGCGTGTGCCTACTCGTAACGCGTTTAAACGATTCCCGGGTAGCCCCGGGAATATTTAATCACGGCCGAAAGAGAACGAACGCGATCCCTCGAGCCGCCACGAGCCGTCAAAGATGGCCGTGGCCGTTTTCTTATGTGTTTAACCTCATCAATTACCGCGCGCCTCGACCCGTACAACCTCGGGCAAAAAATTCATCGCTCGACATAATTACGCGTCACGAAAAATTCTCGCGCCGTTGACGTAACGCGACGCATTCAGAATCACCCATCGAATTTGCGTGACACGTTAATGAGACCTCGTTTCTTTCTTCATTAAACGCACTGTCGCCTTTTTACCAATTCAAATCGTGCCTTGCTCTTTTGTCGTTCGTTCTATCTCATATGGCTCCATTATCTTGCTTGTACAGATTATTATAAGATATCAATGTTTTGTAAATTGTCATTTCAACTCTTTTGGTTGTTAATTATTCTGCATACTGAATTTCTTGTTTTATAATGAAATACAAGAATTAATCTTACGGCTACTTCCTGTATGTATAGCTTTAGACAATTCTTCTGAACCCACTACTGCTTATGTGTGAGTTCCTTAGCAGGACAATATTCACAAGTAGTAAGAAATCTGTTGGTATATGTTTCAATGCTCCGGCATATGATGATGCTGCCAATGCTTAACCCTTTGCACTCCGCTGTCTCGGGACATCGTAATTCTAGCATACCACTCAGATGTCCCTTCTCATGAGTCATTTAAGTTTATTATCGATTATTATTATTGACAGGGAATTAAGTTATTTCAGCGCAACTTTTTGAGACATGCCCGTTTCTCTGAAGCTTTCTCTTGAAATAGCTGAGTAGTTGATAGCCAACGTACAGAATCCTTCGGAGTGGAGGGTTAAGCCTGGAGCATTGAAACATAAACGAATAGATTTCTTGCTACTTGTGAATATTGTCTCGCTAGGAAACTCACACATAAGCAGTAGTGGGTTCAGGATAATTGTCCGAAGCTGTACAATATGAATCTTCAGATATTTTGAGATTATTGATGTTCTTTAGGCCCTACTTCGTTATTATCTTTCCAGGTCTAGACACCATCCTTTCTTATATCAAAAATTATAATTATATCCAATATTCTATGGAGATCAATTTCACCATACTAATTATTTGAATGGTTAATTATTCTGCACATATATAATAATTACCTCATTAAATAGAACATACAAAAAATATCAAAAGAAAGTAACAACTAATTTTATCAAAAGGGTATAGCTACCTACTGTATAAAAGTATGCGTAATGCAAGTATTAATCTCGAAATATTGACGTCTATCTCGCCTCTTGTTCCATGTCCATCGCTATTTTTCTACGGGATTCACCGCCTCCTTATCTCTCACCTTGCGATAACACAGTTTCTCGAGTACGCGTTTGATCTCTGGACGGAGAAGTCAGACCGGGTGTCATTATTTTTAATTGCTTACGTCATGCCGGGAATCCATCGAAACGCGGTCACGGATCGATGTTCGTTAAAAAAAAAAAATCAAACGTTAAATAGTAAATGTGTCACTTGAATGGGTATAATGTTTAAGCTTCGTAAATAAATAGAATTCAATTATAAATGGCACGGCATAGAATTGTGGCGTATTAATCCCAGAACCGAATTCTGTATCACGTTTAAGCGTTAATGCGGCCGGGTCGTTTATATTACCGTATCGATCTCGACTCTATCGCCGATTTATTCACCGATCGGATTATTTCATTTCACGTATAGAGCGAAACTTACCGGAGAGCGTTTTGTTGATCGAGATCTTCGAGCCATCCTCTCGCTTCCAGCTGATGCTCGGCTTAGGACTTCCAGTCGCTTTGCAAGTCAGAGTCACGTTCGCACCCTCGCGGACAATAGCATCCGAGGATGTCTGGTAGTCCTCTATGTTCGGAGGCACTGAAAAAAAAAAAAAATTACTTTAGATAATACAAACGTTTTCTAAAAGAATGTTCAGAGTAATCGAAACTCGGATGGCATCAGTGAGATCGCACGATTCCGTCGAAACGCAGATCGGATAATCCGTTGGATTCTGTAGCCGGGGTAAAAGAGGAAACGTGTCCGAGTTCAATCTGGTCGAGCAACACGGGATGAGGGGGGGCATTTGAATAGCGATCAAGGAGGCCGCAATCGCGCAAAAGAGCGACGTCGAAAGGATGGCTCGGAGATCCGACCGACAGCGGTCACAATATAATAAAATTTGCATGACACAGAACCGCGGCTCCTCGAGTGGACCCGTGGCTCGAGAACTCTTCAAGCAACCGGGACCTGACCAAAGGGCAAACGGGAAGGAGCCTGAATGGCATTCTTTCACATGCAAATCGAATTCAAAGTTAAAGAAGGAAATAAGAAAAAGAAAAGGGGGTCGAGGCAGGAGAGGCTCGACAGTCCGGAGAGGTCGTGGCAAAAGGGGTTCAAGATGATCGTTCCGGGGAATCCAGTTACAACCGCGGAAACGTTCGAAGACCCGGTTCGAGCCTTTCTGCGAGCAGCCGGAAGGGCAAAGGAAACGAGATGTGCGCCGAGATAAGACGACGGTGAAGAGGGAAATCCCCGTTAAAAAGTCGTAATCACCGGCGATAAGAGGCCTGCCTGGGAAAGAAATGTCCGCGGGGGAACGGCGAGGTCGTCGCGCGAGAAAGTCTTGACTCATTGTTGCTACGTAACTCCCCTGAAGGGTACTGCGACGTTACACAATAATTTAGAGACTAAAACATTAAAAATAGCGACTTAGGGAAAAAAGGAAAATGAACTCGGAAATTATTCGTTGTAAGGAAATTTTTGATGGCGATTTTATTCGAGAACGAAACTTTGCGATCATTACAAAGTTTTATGTTCTAAAATAAGCTTTCTTATAATCATTCTTTTCATTTGAAGAAATTCTGATGTGTAGGTAAATGAGTCCTTCCTTTCTTGTTTAATTACACGACGTGATCACTGATCAGTTTACGATTAGTATGATTAATGATTTAATGCATCAATCTGGCGACAGTCATCAGTGGTTTGCAATAGTTTCGTGACATTTGATGACGTGAATCACTAATGAACATATACGTTATCGCGTCTCTAGTAATTAATATAATAAGCAGGCTGGAAGAATTCAAACAATTAAATTACTGTTTTTCTAAATATTTCTTCTCTTTAGCTTTTTTATTTACTTGTTATCTTTGATATCGCGTGCAGCTGAATAATTAATTTCCTAATGACAAACCGTAAGCTGCGATCTTTTTCTCCCGTCGGCTAGTTGTTGCAAGAAAAACGGTAAAGTAAGCAGATCATATTGAAGATAAGAGGAGCCACTTTCGCGTTATTAAAATCGCATCAACGTAGACCGGTTTTCCGCGAAAAGCTCGTGACTCGTGCGTGGGTCTTTGCCGCACGCTCCGTAATGAAAACGGTTACTACGAAAGCTATTACAATGTCTAACCGGTGGAAAGAAAATTAAAAATCTGCGCATCGATTAAACCTCTTGTACAATTAATTTCGATGAGTAGAGTTCGATGCACCGTGTGAGGAATCAATGATCGTCAAAGAGCAATTATACATTTTTAATAGCGATTCTCACGAAGATAAGTAATAAAATATCACGTGTAAATCAGAATGAAATGGGAGAATAAAAAATGAACTAGTTAAAGGAATATTGAACGTCCCATTATTGCATATGCTAATTAAATTCTGAAAGTATCGAGCATATTTCATACGTCTTTCGGAACGGATACCCGGAAACGTTTAATTCGCTTATGTCACCGGGGGAATAAAGAAGGATGTGACGCGCGCATGCCATCGCCGACGAGAGCTGAGATAAGCGGCTTTTAAAATGGGATACGCGAAAAACGAGCAATCGGTATCGTCTGCGTGCTTCATTATGTTCGAATAGAAAACCGATAATTAAACTAGCCATGGAAAATGCAACGGGAACGGAAATTTCTTACTTCGCTATTCCCGTCAAGACAGTTGCATTTCAAATGTGCAATTTTATTCGCCGATTTTTAAATCATATATTTAAGTCATGAGTATTCATTATGCATCAAGCTCTTCCTGTCTCAGAGTGGCCAGCTTTTACTCAATCTCATATTCAGTCCCATCTCAATTCCCATCTCAGAAAAGTTTCATTGAAATCTATTTCCTGCTATTAAAACATGCTAAGAATAATTATTAAATACATTAAATAACTATATTTTATTAATCTCTATTTGAAACCCTATTAGATAATAATTTTAATTTCTTCACCAGATGAGTTCGCACGTGTTTAAAATTCTACCAAAATTTGTGTCTGATTATAATCTACTTGAATACTTAGGTACACGTTTCGCAGATCGTTTTGAAAAACGACATAACTCTATCGAAGTCGGGGGTAGGTATTTCGTTCGAAGCCTCGACAGACTGCGTTTTACGATCGGCAACGGAAAAATGTAACTCCCGGATCGAATATCCTTCATGAGTGTCCTTCCATTAATACGGTCGCGGCTGATGCAACGAACAGGACGGGGGGTGGTAAAAAGCGGCTTAATTTGAAAGTCTAAATGCGATCCGAGCTCCTCTAACCGTTGCCCCCAGCTAAAGCCTTGACGATCCTCTACAGTCGGCCTCATAAAGGCTCAATTTCACGCAAACTTGTCTACCATAAAATTCACCATGTCAAATTAATTACGTACTCTTCTTCTTAACTTCAAGTCAGAACGTACAATTCAGTTTTATTGGAATATTCTAATCAAAATCACACAATTCATAAAGTTTATATGAATAATTTTTTTTTAATTAAATATTTGTATAATATACCGGAAAGAATTTGATATAATTAGGATCGAGGGAATATCGTGTGGGGCAGACTGTACCGGGGTCAGGTGTCTGTAAATTTCAGCCGACCCGTTATTCCGCGATTCACGTGAACGCGCGGAAATAAATAACAGAGGCGACTCGACCCAATTATATCGCTGTCATATTACGGAAAAAAATATCATATCGCGTTGGCTCGCGCGGGGGAGGGCTTGACATCTGTCGTCTGCATCGCCGTTTGTGACGTTGATCGAAACCGACGTCCGCGATTCGCATGATTGGCGGGCGCACGCCGGACCGACCGCCGGCGAACGTAGAATAAAAAATGAATACATCTAAATTATTTTATACCAAGTTATTTTCCGTATTGAGACCTCGATCGTTTCGAGCATTACGTTAAACGTCAATAATCCTCGATGGTGACGTGATAATAATAGCTGATTGTCGAGAATAATTATCTGATACCAGGGTAGCAATCATATTTAATAATCTTAACTGATAATACTTTTGAAGAGAAATCTGAAGTCTCCTGGGATATCAATTGTATAATGGGAAAAGCCTACTATGTTGAGGTAGGTACGACGGACCTCGGTTAGAAGCGTGAAACGAAATTCGGTTGATGGATGATCCCGAAAAGAGATTAAAATAATGCGTGGGATGAAGCGAAAAAGGGGAGGAGGAAAAATTGACACGGGAGATAGTACGACAGATCCGATAGCGTCAATATTGAACGGTTCCACGGGAAATTAATCGAGAGAATATTCATATCTGCACGCCGATACGTACTGTTTATTGTATAACAATTTCGTCATTGATAACAAGTATCATCATAGGTGAATATTTGTACAGTTAGATAATCTTGATTAAATATCAACCGCAATCGTCAATTTATTTTATACCGGATTTTCGAGTTACGGGTGACGTGTCATTGATTCGCTATTATTTCTTCGACGTTTTCCTAGAATCCGAGGTCCATCTCGAGCCGCTACGTTTTTACTTGATTCGCGTAACGACAGCCAGCATCTGGAGGCTCGGCTGGATGCTCTCGAACGCAGCACCCCAGCGATTTTCTTTTTTTCTTTCTCTCTCTCTCTCTCTCTCTCCATTTCTCGAGTGGCCAATTACGGACAACGGAGATTTCAGAGCCCGATGAAGGGCAAACGAAGACTCCGTTTATCGATCGAGAACGCAACGGGGTTTCCACCCTCCATCGCGGTGATTATTTAGCCCTCGAACGGAATACGTCGAATACGTCGGTGTCTGCGAGAGTTGCAAACTTTACGATTCGAGTAACGAGCCGTCCATTCTCGATTCCCTCAAAATTGATGTACAGATCATTTTCACTCAGTTTGCATGAATATAATTATTCAACGAATACTTATCGAGATGAAAGCGATTTATAGAGTGATCTGATTTCTGATTAGAAAAAGAAAATAAATAGACCAGAGGCATTATTTGTAACCACCTTAACAGTGAAAAGAAATGGTCAATAATATTAATATATCTAAATTCATTTTAATCGAACCGAAATAATTAATTGGAACAGACGCATCTACTTTACTGGCAGTTCATAAATCCAGCGAATATGTGCTTCTAATAAACTCTAAACTGAAAACGCGATTTAATAAATTCTAATTCGAAACCTTTGGTAACCAACTGGTTCGCTGTTTCTCTTTCGTCGTCCCGCCGTCCCGGGCTGTGTCACGCCGGAGTTTAGGGCAAGTTAACGCGCAACAACGCCCGGGCACAGCGTACACGTGGCGGCGTTTGCGCTTGAATAATGCATCAACAATCCGTAGGAAGGTAGGTAGGTGCGGACGCGCGCGGCTGCCGGGGCGGCCTGTTCCAATCCGCGCTTGTTGAACAATTCGGTAACACCCCGCATTAGCATTAATGTAGCAGATCGTCGGACACCTGCGGTAATTCATAGGATTGAGTGGCCGGAACTCACGGGCAACTGCCTCCCGAGATGGACGATTGACTCCCGACGCCCTGACTCACACCCATTGATGTTCAGGGACTTTATTCGTTGCCCGGTGGTATAACTCATGAACCTCGCAAATTTTGAAATAGAAGCATTATAGGTTCGAATAAAAATGCAGCTGATATTTTTTAATCCTTTGCACTCCTATGTCGAGTTTGACTGAACGTCAGTTTTTATGTCAGCAGCTCTTTTGTCCAATCCCATTCTTTCACGTACCAAAAATTGAGTAGCAGTCAAGGAACTGCCTTTTAAAGTAAATTTCAAATAAAACACTTAAAACTGCTGATAACTGAATTGAAATATAATTCGGAATGCAAAGTATAAATTTGTATATTAATGATTTGGTAATGTTTGATAAAATAGATGCCAGATCGATCGCTACAAGAATGCGTAAAGTAGGTTATCGTGCGTGCTGTAAAATTCACGCGAAACTGTGCACGATAAGAAGTTTCGATCATAAAATTATTATTCCTCGCGGTCGTGGGACCGTGGCTGCTTATTCCGGTCGAAGCACAAACAGTTCGAGAAAACGTAATATGAAATTTCAGGACATCGCGTCTTAGTGCCCCTCGGTTGGGCTCAACAACGCTCGCCGGTCCTGGACTAGCAGCTCGGTTTACTATAATATAATATATTCAAAGCGCAACCTGCTTCAAACTTTCCCCGTAGTAAAAGTGTAAAAACTTTCGAATTCCAGTTCCACTTTAGGGGCTTCTACCCTCGTTCTATTCGCGTCCGTTTGAAAATGCATTAAGCCGTGTACGCTGGGAAGGAGTACTGCTTACGAACGACGTATAACAGCGGTTACCGACCCTCCTTGTCTTTTAAGCCATTGCTAAAATTCTTAGGTAACACGCGCGTAACTTTTTACATTCAGGAATTGAATTGCTCAATGAACAAAACTGAAATGGTAATTTAAATGAAGTTTAACTTGTCTGTGGGGCATGTGTCTCCCGTTAATAAGTTACTAAAACGAATTCATATTTTTAACAAAAGTCATTTCTATCGTCAGGGACTTATTTAAGCTAGTTTTTCATACGACCTATTTTGTATATTATCATTATTGATTTGCTTCTGTTAAAATTCATCTCGCTGCACTGGGATATTGTTGAAAGACGTATCATCAATTCGCGTCCGGGAAAGATTAAAAGCGCGCGGTTGCGTTAATTTCCGGGCATTAATCAATTTTCTCTCTCCCTGGCTCACGCGTTACGCGTAACCAGAATATTTTTGCTCTTGTTAAACGCGACGCAGAATCAATCATAAATAAAGCGTGACGGAATTTTTCGGGTGATAAAAGCAATCATCGAAAGTTTGTCAACACGATATTCTAAAAAAAGAGTTTCATTGTCACGCACTGTTTTGTGAATTACAAATTTGATTGACGACGATGTGCGCGTGAAATTATAACAATCGTGACGTTATAAAAATCGTTGGCTGGGAAGATTGCAATTAAGAAATGAATTCCTCCTAACGGTCAATTAACACCGAAGAGCTAAGTTAAAACGTTCAGAAATTTCTGATACAATGCCAGCAACTTCTTTGCTGCGAACTATTGTGTGTCTCAAGTTGGCAAAGTTTGTAGATTTTCAAAGTACTTGGCGCTGCTAATTCAAAGGAAAGAGAGAGTGCATTATAAGTGAAGTCTTGACGGAACTGCAATTTGCGAAATTTTAAAATAGATCCTTTGAGGATGTTTGATACCAAATAAGTGAAATTTCTTATTAATTAATTTCTTCATTAATAATTTTCATTCATCGCCGCAGTGCATCGATCTTAAAAGTGTCAACGTTTATACAAGCGTAACATATGATATATGTGGACTCTGCGTAGCACGGGGGACAATTTTTCTTGAAGGAACTCAACCAAGTTTAATGACCTTCGATTGTTGTAAACCTAGAAATCCTCCAATTAGGGAATTCTTTTTTTAACAGAGGAAGAAATCGCGGTAACGAACACGGGAGACACTCAATAGGGAACACGAGTTCGGAACGATTTCTTCTCCAGACGTTTCCGACTCGACTTGTTACCGGAATTTTTTTCTGCCAGACTAATAAGACAAGAAAGTCGATACAGAAATCGTTATTACGGGAGAATTCAAGGTTGGACGACTGGAAATTGTTGAATGAAGAAAAACGAAATATCCAATTGATAAAATAGAATATGTTATCATCCCCCGGAGAATTCCCATTTTTCGTTTCGCGAAATCCTCGGCTAAACGAATCGAATGGAAGATAAATAATCGAGAGGGTTAAAAAGTATAGGAAATTTGGCAAAAGTCGTGAGTGAGGAAGCTCGTTAGAATCGGTAGCAACGTGTACGTTGTTTACGGAACGGAATGATTGAACAAACAATTGATACCCTTGCAATAAGCTCAAGTTTTGTCGTTTGTTTGCGGAAGCTGATTGCCGGGGAAGTTTTTGTTCCTCGCGGGAAGACGACTCTCCGCGAGTCGAATCAGATAAATCATAAGTTGAACAAATATCACAATTTCAAGCCGGGATATAGTTGAAACCCGTTCCTCCGGAACGAGACAACGTTGAGGATTAAAAATTCGCAATCTACCATTACTGTAATGGTTTGAATTCAACGTAGCGCGATGTCAAAAGGCGTTTCGAGTCTCATTATCTTCCGAGTCAAAGCGTTGATGAAAGTAGCGAAACCCTAATGAAATCTCGCTCGCGCTCGCGCCTCGAAGGAAGTCGAAATTAGCAACCGCGAAAAACTCGAGAGCCGCTTTGACAGACATTCGGAAATTAAGTGGCACTCTCTCGCTCACTCTCTCCGCCCGTAACTGCGGTGAAACGCGTACGAGTGGTGGTAACGCGTTTTGCGACTTAACGGAGCGCGATCCGCAAACACAATGCCAACGTCAGAGGGAGGGTCGTCGTCGCGTCGAAATGACTGTTATGCGCGGCGTACACGGTGAATGAAGCAACGGCACCGTCTCCTCCTCCGCAACTACAAATTACTAATTACACCGGGTACCCCTTAGGGAATGCGGTGTCGAGCTCGCGTAACGTATGACGCACGGCCGCGAGACGACACTCGCGTTTCTCTGATACAATACAATGCCTAAGAGCGGGACACCCACCCTGTGGGATCGCGTTGCCGATATCTTACCGAAAATTGATCCGCTCCCAGCAAATTTTACGCAACAGCCGTTAGCCAAAAATCTATACAGCAAATTCTTCGTATCAACACTAAACCTACCAAGAAATTTTTCACATAAATATATCATACTGATATTTCTTACATTTGAATGCTGTTTAGTGTTAGTATTAGTATTTGAATTTTATATCTGATTAAGTAATAGTCACAATTTGAAACATGTGACAAAACAATTTTCGTTTTATTCTTATTGAAGAATTTATGAAGGGTTATGGTAGGTTTAGTGTTAATATAAAATATTAATATTTAATCTACTAATGAATAATGAATATATAAATACAATAAATATGATGAATAATTAATATACTAATATAAAAATCTGCAGAATAAATTCTTTATATTAACATACTAATGTATAACAAATATATAAATAAAATAAATATAATAAATAACTAATATACTAATATGAAAATCTACAGAATGAATTCTTCATATTAATATACGTTTTGAAATAAATTGAATTAAATTGAGAACATTGGCAAGTGCAGAATTACTAAACGGAGATTAATCAGCTTTCGATTGGCATCCCTTAGGAAGATAAGAAATAAAGAAGCTACCCATTTATCATATTTCAACGCTGACCATTTTCCCGATGCATAAAATTACAGCAGCTATTTCATACGATTCGTCTGAGCAAATCAATTCCCTTTTATACTTCACGTGAAACTAATTGATTCGACATACTTCGAATACCGTAGCCGAGGCGGCGAGTCGCGCAAATATAATTCAAGGGAGGCACAATTTCGTGTACTTAGGTAGAGTGGGACACGGGCAAACAGCCCCTTTGTGTCACGTAACACAGCAGCGGCTCTGAGTATTCTTGAATTCGACTAGTGAAATTCGGTAAAAGCGACAAGCACCGTAACACGGTATAAAAATAAAGGAAGAGTAAAAAAAAAGAAGAATAGAAGGAGGGACGGGACAAAAATGTGAACGAGGAGCCCCGGTTGTGTTTCACGGCAAGAAAGAAACGCGTTCCCTCGTTAATGGACGCGTAAAAACTACTTCCGTGAAACGAAGCTCGCTCCGGAGGTTATCTCGAGCTCATCCCTTCCTTCTCCCTCCTTCCCCTTGTCTCCTTTTTAGATAAATACCTCCTCGCCGTTGACGTCGCGTCGACTCCGGGGTCGTCGTAATTCAAAGGGTCCGGTTAAATTTCATCGTTCCCCATGCACTCGAACCGACTACTATCGACTTTCCAATAAAAGGGAGCTCGAGGAAACGAACGGAGAGAGAACAGATATGAAATTGCGTGCAGCTCGCGAGCATCATAACACGCTCCTTTTACTCGTTACGGGTCGGACGGGCAATCGAGACGGCAACAACTCGTCCGATTCGTCGCCGGGAACTCGATAACCGGTGAAAACGCGACGGGGAGAGAGGAGATATCCCGCTGTAACCCCCGGGGCAGCCGAGTAGGCGACATATCCTGTTCCGACGGGGCGAGGGGGGTAAGGCGACGAAAAATGTACGGCATCACGTTCCTCAGCCCGCGCTTCCTTTACTCGGCTACCACTCGAGCTTCTTTACTGGTTAAGCTCGCCGGCTCGCCTCTAAATCGAATAAAAGTCAGATACTACCCGGCTTCCGCCTTATTTACGAGCCGGCTAGGATGCCGGCTGGGTGCAACGCGCGCGGCCGGCTCAAAGCCGAGATGCTGCGACCGTACGAGCGACGACGGTCGAGAGTTTGTACACGATATTGGATAAAACGGAACGATCATCGAGTTATCGTTATACCCGATTCATAGATCATCGAGGAATTCAATCGGGAGAGTTCGAAGCTCGACACCGGGATGGGCTGTTGCCTCGATGGGGAATTGATTGCACCGATCTATGTTCCTGGCGGTATCAGATCTTAATGATACACAGGTGTTTCTGATTTTTGTTGCAACTTCCGATGTTCATTGTCTTCGACGAATTCTTTGAAAGAAAATTAACCCTTTGCACTCGAAGAATTTTTCTATAAATATTTCGTGTATTTCTTACGTGCATATTAATTATTATATTAAAATGATTAATAAGTTTTTCTTTCGACATTTTTTAAATTAATATATAACATGAATTTTATAATAATTAGGTTTAATTCAATCAGTAATATATTGAAGCAGTAATTATTTACTTATAGAACAATTATTTTATGAAACAGGTGACTGAGAGTCACCTCTCGAGTGCGAAGGGTTAAAACACAGGCTTTCAGGTGGGTAATCAATTAAAAATTAATTTTAACGAAATTCATACTATGTGTATACGGTGTAAAAAATTACAGGTAGCCGAGAAAAGCGTAACCTTATAAATCTGACCTGATATGAAAATTTATATCAAGGTGCTTAAGGCAATGAACATCATTCGTCGAATTGATTTAATACCCGCGTTAATGATTAATTCTCGGGGCGAACCGTGTTCCGGGTAACAATCAGATTTTCACCTTGCACTTTTTGCAACCGAGGAACGCTCGGAGAGCTCGAGCATTGGAAGCCAAACAAGCCCGGGCTATTCGGCGCCGATATTTATTCCGTCGGATCTCCCCTTGAAAACCGGTGCGGTGGCGCGCGAGGAACGTGCTTCAACGGCGGGTAAACAGCGCGGCAACAATCGAATCGCGGCGCGAACGGTTACGATCCCCGGATAATTTACATGGGAATCCGGCGGGGGTAGGGAGGTGCAAGCGCGGCCGCGATCCGTCGAAATAGTCAAACTCCGGCGAAAAGCGTTTATTAGCTCAGCCAGTAAGGTAAACGCCTCAGGTGGTAACTTTAAGTGACTCAGCCCGTATGGAATATTTACACACGTTACACGGTGGTTCTCCTCTCCTCGCTTGGACCGACCGGGAGGACGTCGGCGAGGAGGTGGGCGGAGTGGATCCGCCGGGGTGGTGCTGGGCTCTGAGTTATGGCAGGGCCCTGCATTGTGTCTGTTCCGTCGACATTATCACGAAGTGCCGCTTCCGAAGTCTTCCGTGTATTTGTGTTACCCCAGGCCAAGAGTCCCGTGGAAACAATTAATCTAGCCCTCTGATTACTCCTCCGACTACTGCAACACCGCTCGCCCCTCCGAGCCTCCCACGCCGGAGCAAACGACTGAGCTCCCGGCTCCGCCGACGACTTCAGACGTCAGAACTCGAGATATTAATATGTTCTCCCGGATGGCAGAACGAAGACCGAACCCTCCCTATCCCTTGCTCCTCTTACCAACTCGGAAGATACCCTCCGCTGATTAAATTATTATTGCCCTGTCCTCTCGGCCGACGAGACACTTTTTCCATTGACCCGACCCGAGTCACATTCACCGGACGAAGTTATTCTGATCAACGAACTGTCCTCAAACAATTCCACGTATTACGTAATTGTGTATCCACAGAATTTACGGATTTACCCGTTTTATCGATCATTTATCTTTTTGTACAAAATTATTTGACTCTGTCACCGAGGAGAGATTAGTAAAGAGTGCCAGCCCCTGTGTTACAGGCAAAAGGGGCCTGAGGGTGCCTGCCGCCGTAAAACAGATCTCTGAAATCTCACAGCATGACTACTTTGGTACATATTTTTATTCCTTTATTGATCAGAATTTAACTACTTTCACGATACGTTCATACGTATTTCTACTATAGTACGCTCTAGCATCTCTTTGTATGATCTGTTAACGCTTGTGTACAGATTCCTACCATGTTTTTTTCCGCCGCAAGGTCCCATAAGATTGGCACTCTTTACTAATCTCTCCTCGGTAACTCCGTTTGTTAAAATATAAATAATAGCGGTTCGCTATGAGATTGACAAGCTCGGTAACAACGAGTTATACGGTACATGTGTATATAATTAAAGAGGCCGAAACTACGGGGTATTAATTACACCGCGGGATAGAAGGCGAAAGCGGAGAGGCCGAGATAATTATAATGCACCATCGCCGTATGAAAATCGCGACGCGAATGATTGAAAGCGAGATCGCAGTGTGTACCGAGCCGGCGTAGGGTTTGCGAGCGTGTCGAACGTTAACGCGAATGAAACGCGGCCCGCTCGTTATTTCAGCTCCGCGAGCAGCGTATGATCATTGAAACGTACAGCTCATTATCCGATAATAAGTTACATCGCTCGACTAAGAATAGAAGTACCGCGACGTTCCAAGGGAATTATGACAGCTCGAGGCGAAACAATCGTCACGAGCAAAACTACAAGCCGTGACTTTGGGATAAATAATTGTATGAACTTCTGCTTTAAAATTTCTTTAGGTTTGCCCGGACTTGACTTCCGGTTCATTCCGGATATCACGAAGTAAGCATAATTTTTTCTCCTACTCTCTGTCCCTCTCGCGTGGCTCAGTTCCCTCTCGCCCCTTGACCCAGTTTTCTCCTATCTGTCTAGACACCTGCTACGCGCTTCTGGAAAAATAACTCTTTGGAATTCCGCGTGGGGATCACGGCGTTAAAACAGTGAAACTTTTTTTTAGTGCATTATCTGAAGAGGGCTGAGAATTTTCACTGTGGTTTATTGCGTGTCGCTAACAAACGAAGTGACCTCTCGCATGCTAGTCGTAAGTGTAGCGTTCGAAAAATATGCGACTTGCTATCAGGGCCACAGAATTTTTTAAGGGATTTTATATTACGTTTATATCAGCAAAAAATTAATAGTATGAGTAAATTGATTAAAAATTATTTAATTATATCTACAGGGTGTAAACCTACAAGTGAGCAATATTTGAGGATCATATTCTATGACCTAAAATAAAACGAAAATAAAGAGTGACAAAACTGGTTTGGTCCTTGATTAATTAGTTCTTGGCAACCAAAAATTAGCTGATTTTGCGCGTACATATCCACTGGTAAGAAATTTGAAAAAATTTGGCAAAAATTGAAATTGTCTCCAGATCAGGTTGAAGATATTTTCAGATATTCTTCTCATATAGCAATACAAGGACGCCCAATTATTATTTCCTAATAACTAATTAACGATGGCCTCAACGCAATTTTTCTCTTCATTTTTGTCTTATTTTGGCCTGTAGGATACGCTCCTAAAATATCGCCCATCTGTAGGTTTACACCCTGCACACTTGAGACGTTTTTTATAAATGCCAAGCGTATCGAGAAAATTGAATATAATTGAAGATGAACTCACCCACGACGTCGAGGTATCCGTACTGCGTTTTGGCGGTCGCCGTATTAATTTGACACATGTACTTTCCCTTGTCGTCCTCCTGCACCTCTTTGATATGTAGGATCCAAGTCCTGTGCTTATCGTGTGACACGGATATCCTCGGGTTCCTGGTAATAACGTGATTTTGTACTGTCAGGATCGCGCTCTTGTCGAAAAGCATCCAGGCCACCTGAAACGAAACGCATCGTATCCCGTTACCTGTCCCGCTATAAACACGATTTACGGCCGGGCATCGATTACCATAAAATCGCAATCACTATCGGAACGTCGCATTCCCTCGTACCGTTAATATCACGGGGCTCGTTTGTCCAAGTACCGACGCCCCGCGTAAACAGAGAATTATCAACCAAATGCTACCTCCGCATTATGCTCCCTGTTTACCATTTTCCAATATTTAAATGATATACGACATTGATATTTATTAGCAGACCCCGTCGATATATAATTTAATTGTCAATCAGCTTTCTAACGATCGAAAGAGAGAGAGAGAGAGAAAATTCCCGGGGAGATGTGCAGTAGCAAAAAGATAAAAAAAAGAAGTGAAAATTGAACGTGGGAAATAGCGTAGGGGGACGCGTTTAAATGGTGAATCTAATCGCTTCGAACTGGATAAACCTGCCGGATCGTAGCCCCTGAGACCCGTGGAAGCAAACGTGGAATCCCCAGCATCCCGAGTGAATGATCTACGGCGCTTTCAAGGGACCGACTGATCTACGGATACGCCAAGGTTATGGATATTCATCGGTGGATGAATCGCTCCGGGAATTGCGAACAGAGTCCTCTTTACGGATATACATATCTGAGAGAACGGGACCGTGACAATGTATATGGGGCTGGGTATACATCCGCGGACGCTATTTTACGGGAAAAGTTTTCTATTATACCGGACAATCGGACAAACGCGTTCTCGGTTCGTGAAAATATGTTGCCCGTACCTACTCTGGCGTTTCGAAATAAATTTATAGCGAAGGAGGAAATAAGGAGGAAACTGCGTTCCGTAAACAACGGAAACGCAATAATTGAAAAATATTTCAACTGCAACATTAAAAGTCATATAAGTATGTATTACTGTTAACGATTAATAAAATATCGAACGAAATGAGAATAGCACAGTGCTTCGAGAATTATGCGAATGAACATGCAAAATTATTTATGTCATATTTTGAGAACCGAGTTGATTCCAGATTAAAGGAGTTACTAATAATCGCCTTGAGATGTTCTAATACCTGGGCGGCTAATTGATTCTCAGCTAAGCGTTTGACGTTCTAACAGTTAAGACGGGTTAACATAATCAAAATTAATTCTGTCGTTTTTATGGCATTCTTCGATGAACGAGGATATAACTTCGTTTCAATAATGCACGCAAACATAGACGTAACTATCCGAACAGCGAGGAATTTCCAGACTACCGGCCCTTCATCCGAGCACATCAGTCCCAATTACCGTTAATTAATCTCTACCTTGCTCTTTGCGAACCGTGCTATAACTATTTGCTCGAAATTGGAAACAGCGAAATAATAAACTATACCTCATCCTATTAGCATCTAAATAACGCAGTAACACGTGCCTCAGTATTTGATTATCAAGATACAATCCAGTAATTCACCCGTTTAATGCTTTTACACTGTGCTTTAATTTTGAACAATAGTGAGATAAGGGCATCGAAAGAGAATTGCCTTCGTAATCTAAAAATTCCCTGGGATTTGATGGGATTCATTTATCGTCGGGCTGGTGTAAGAAACTGATTCAATTCCGATCGAGAAGACCGATTCGCTGATCGATACACAGGCGCGAGGAGAGAAAAAAAGGAGCGGGGAGAGCTGCTCTCTCGGTGAAGGCAGCAACTGTCCCTGGAGAAATAAGGATGCCCGTTTTCGCGAGTTGTACACGACGTTACGCGTTAACTTCTGGTAGACCGTCTGGGTCAGGTCCCCGGTCTAGTCTCTCCCGCTCCGACACTATCGCAATGCGATAAGTCTCGACTCTTTCCTAACCGTCGATGTTTACGAGCGGGGATAAAAGAACGAGATAAAGGGAAGATGGAACAGATGTTTAACGTCGCATTTAACTCGACGTACTCCTTCTTGCTACTCCTCTTTGCATTCGACAGACTTTCATGGGATCGATTTTTCATCAAAGCGAGAAGCGAGGGAAAATGGAAAAAGAATTATTTTTGTTTACCGAGACGTGAAGTCGAGGTTTCGTTCATTTGAAAATATTTGAGGAAATTATTTAACTAATGTATCGAGGAACGGTCGAGCTCTTATTCTCTTATTTTCCTAGCCCGAGGAAATCGTCAATCGTTTACGATTTCACAACCGCGTGTTTCGTCGAAAAGTTGCTACGTCTGCACGCAAACAAAGAGCCCTACGATTCCGAACTTCCAGCGAAGTTCTGCTGAATTCTCACAATACGCTACCCAGATTACGTTGCACAATAATAAATTTCTATAGAATGATAATTTAACAAATGCAGCTATATTTTGTACTTAAATAGCAATATCAAAAGAAACTTTTAATTCGTGCACTCAAAGGATCGAAATATTATCATTAAATCGCTGAGAGTATTTCCAGTAACACGATTTCACGAGGTTTCATCAATCATTGCATATATGAATTAATTTCCTTATTCATTTTCCAAGTCAAAGGCAGCTATTTGTATTCATGAAATAAATAGGAATGATTAGATTTCATATTTAAAAAAGGTAGATCTCTCATAAATTAGACATGATTCGGATATTCGTCAGTCCTATTCAGCCACCTTTGAAGGTTTAACGGCAGTAGCGATAGTCTAAGAACCTAGCGCCCCAACCCTCGTTTCCCGGGCTTGTAAAACCTCCGTCACGAACGATTGACCTCTGTGTGCGCTGCCAAGTGTTCCACAGGTTCTCTCCCTCACTGCTTTTCACCTCCGACGTCATCGTTTAAACGGGCATAACGCCGGAGGGGTTCTTGTTAAACCGGATGTTGCTATTCTCCCCGTCGATTGGAAAACAACGGAAATTATATATATATCGAACTATACAAATTGTGAATCAACGTTTTAATTTTATGCAAACAGTTTAAAACGCGACCAAAGAAATGAGTAATCATCATGAAGCTTTCATCGTAAGAAGAGCAAAGTTTTACACTTTTCTGCCTGCCTGTATAAAGAGCGTCAACTTTTATGTCTCAGTTGACAGGCGAGACGAATGTCTAGGAAAGAGATTTCGTCCACGGGAAGCGCTACACGAATTCATTAATTCAGGCAGTGAAATTGCCTTAGCCTTCGTAGGATTCTATTTAAATTGTTACAATAATTTCAATCGATGCAAACTCTGATTTAGATTTATCGAACAAGTTGTTTTGTGTCATCGATTAAATCATAGAGTCACGTATAGAAGCAGACCGAGTTGAAAACGAAGAAAGTAGAACGGAGTCGGAACAACGGATATGTATCAGCATGCACGCGGCAGAGAACTAAGACGAATGCCCCGCACGATTTTGTACCTCGGGGAGCAGCTCACCGCCAACGGTAGCAAGCTCGGAGGCGCATTGATTCTTCGCCGCGAGAGGAGAGTTACAGCTTTGTTTACCACGCGGGGCGACGAGACCAGCGCCGTCCAGTCTAGCTCTGCCCGCCCTGTATTCCCACTTCTCTTCTTCCTCTTCTTCTTCTTCTTCTTCTTCCCCCTTTCTTAACCGATTGTCTGAACGGCGGAACCATAGTCCGCGTCAAGAACCAACCCTCCCGTTTATCCTCCTTCGAGGAGTACGCAAACACGCAGGGATTCACCGGATATACTCCCTTTTCTCCTAACGTTAGGCTCCAGTCGAAGGTCATGGATTTGCAGAAATCCTAACAAATTCCCTTTAGAAAATATCTTTACAGTGAACCAGTCACTACCGCAAATAAAAAAGAAAATTCATATTTTTATGACAATTTTATCAGTAATCATTTGGACCGTTTATTCTGAAATTGGTGTAAGTCCATTTTTTCATGTATCGCGATATTTAAGTGTATACATATAAGAAAATTTAAAAATAGAGGCAAATTATATGAAGTCTAACAATGTTTCAATTGTTTTATCAATATTTAATTTGATTACATAGATTTGTTTTACAATAATACGTATTTATGGGCTGTAAATGGACTTACACCACTTTCATAACCAATGATTATGCAATTGCATTTACCGAACGATTTTAAGTTGTACAAAACATGGTAATTTTTTAAGAAATTAAACACGGACTAGTTATACGTAAAAAATTTACATTAAATTAAGCATGAATTACGTGATAACTCATCTTTTCAAAAATGGACTTACACCACTTTCAAAATAAACGATCCATTTAATTCACGTTTCATTCCATGTCCCATGATCCATTCAATGTCTATATTTTTCTAAAGCGAGTTTCGTAAAAAATTTAATGCTAGTCCGAGGGAATTTAATAATTGTATATTAGTCACTTGTCGAATTCATCTTGCGAAGGAAAGAAGATTAGAAACGTTAGGTCTCGCAATAACCGAGCGTTATAACAAAGTTTAGAGTGGCCTTACGAGCCCTAACATCTTCGTGGAGAGACAGCTAAATCGTTCCCCTTTCGTGGGACGGGGGCTTGCCATATGTGGAAAGTTCTGCTGCGTTCCACGGCTTGGGTGTAATACGACCACTTAACCCGCAAGCTGTCCGACCCCTTGCCCGGACGCCATAAGGCCGTGGGGACACCATGGCAAGTTTAATTGTCATACAGTATGCTGGCGACCGATTTTACCCGGAATTGTTTTACGTACTTAAGAATTAATAACGCTAAACTTTTTTCAAACCCTTTGCATCGATTTAGAATTAGTTACATTTTTTAATTGAACTAACGATTTAGAAGTTTCGCGACACAATTTTCTACTCTTTCAAATATAAAAATAAAATAGAAAACTATTCGGAATATCTATTGTACTTAAATGTTTTATTGAATAAAAATATTCTATGATTAAATCCTTTAACCGCAACGGTGGCAAAAAATGGTTAACGAAACGTGTCACAGTTTCCTAGGGCAGGTATCCGTGTTCTTTATTTTCTCATCGAATAAATCGAGTTTTCCCGTGGAAAAGCAACACTTCACCGCATTTGCGTAAATACGTCTGGGAGTTGAACACTTGGGCACGGCAGAGTAGGAGTAGGAGCTGCAGGGAAAAGGCAAGAAGAAGAGAGAAACCGCCGCACCGGTTAACTTCCACCGCTAACTTCATCTGTACATCCTCCTTGTCCGTGAACGCGAGCCCGTGGAATATATATTCGGGAGCGAGCCCGTCGAAATATATGGTACGACCGGGCCGGTCTCACGATTTAGCAGATACTTAAGTTAGATCATTGGTTTCCACTGGAACGTTCATCCCACCTCCCAAGATTTTACGAGAATTTATGAAGATATCCGTGAAAGCGTTTTCCCAAAAGTATTATGATACATAAATTTCTGTTACGCATTAACCGTTATCCGAAAAAGGTTTGCAGCAGCCCGTTACGCGGAATCTGACCGGATTCGACGAACCAATGAACTGTAATAAAATAACGTTATTCTAAAGAAATTATGCGGCAGCGCAAATTTTTGTAACGCCTTGAATTTTATTTTTTTAATTCTCTGATGAGTAGCCTTTGGAAATTCAAAATTCTAATTAATCTAATCAATTAGCGTCGAAGTTAATTCGATTGAAAATGCTCGGTCCGCTTACTTTCTAGGCTTGCGTTACTGACACTTTAGCCTCGTTCCAGATCCAAAAATTACGGTCAACGAGAAAATTGTATGTAACGCCGTTACTAACGAGTTAATTCACAGATTTACCTACGAATTTTTCTTTTCATTAAAACGTTAATTTCGTAGAAGCCGCTGAGAGCCTCGGAGAGCACTTCACTTGCTTCACATGATTAGAAAGTACATTTCTGTTTATTAATTAAACGTGTTTTAATTACACCTAGTAAATACCATATGTTCTTAAAAACACGATATCTGGTAATAAATTTAGTTACAAGAAATTCGAGAGTCGAGCTATTTTATTGATAAACAGAAACGTTTACTCCCGCCGGAGTTTAAGTAGTATAAGTAAACGTATTTTAATTACACCTAGTAAATACCATATGTTCTTAAAAACACGATATCTGGTAATAAATTTAGTTACAAGAAATTCGAGAGTCGAGCTATTTTATTGATAAACAGAAACGTTTACTCCCGCCGGAGTTTAAGTAGTACAAGTAAACGTCAATGCCGACGAGCTCAATTAGTTTCAATTTACTCAGGAAACACGAGGTGATCTGTCAGAATATTTCCAGGTTCCTTGGTAAACTATCGCGTTCAAAACATCAGGTAAACAATTTCATTACATAGAAAATAAAATATAAAAAAATAAATTAACAGATTCATTAATATCGTTGATAAGAGAACGTTAACGATTAACAAATGGACGAAGGTCTGTCCATTTAATCTAAACGTGTATTGTCTGTTCACGTCAATGCGCGATTGAAATCTCACTGTGAGGAACCCTTCTTTATCTCGACGAAGCTCCGCGCAACGACAAGCGGCAACTTCTGATTCAACCGTTCCAGCCAGAAGTTCGGACATGTTTTGGTTAAAGGTATTACAACCACTTAGCCCGCAAGCTGTCGACTCCTCGAACCTTGAAGACATCCCTTAATTGGCATGGGGAAGGGGGGGACCGGTAAGCCAGCAGCAGCCAGTGCAGTGAACGCGGCAGGCCGGAAGTATGCACGGCAACCAAGGCCGCGCTAAAAGCATCCGGAAACTTCCCGTCGAAGACACTAAATCGACGTACATACAACCGGAACTATCCCCGGCTACGATGGAAATAAGATTGCCTCTGATTTGCCCTGAAACGCTCACGGCTTTCCCTTAAACTTCGACCGCTTCGCTCGTCAATTACGAGCCGCTCGTTAAGATAAACACGTCACTGTACCAGCTTTAATAAATAGATGAATTTTGTTGAAGCAACCTTCAATCGCGTACTTGATATTAAATCGGTATATCATTTTTTAATTATTTCAAACTAAAAAATTCTATCATGTCATCTATATTTTTTTTAAATCGATGAAAAGTGTTAATTGATTATTTGTAATTTTTTTTGTGGTAAATTTTGATATTATTTGAGAAGTAATCTGGTGCAGTTAGATTAAATTATTTGACCGACGGGGGCTCGATTCGCTTTCGTTATCGATGTGCGAAATTTCCTGGCTGAGAACGGAGCCAACCGAGCAGCGGTAGATTTACGAGCGCGGCCGAAGTTTCGCGCAAAATAGCCGTTGTAATTATTCCTTTTAATCTAAATTGCGGTCTGACGAACCAAAGTACAACACCGGGGAAACTTGTCGGCGCGGCGTCAAATTTCCCCGGAATCTCGCGCGTCAGAAATCGAGTTTCCCGAGCTGATAAGACAAGCGCCGAACTTACTCGTAGAAAGAGATACCGCGTTAAAGTTGCCATGCTTATTAATAAGAAAATTAGCCTTAGTATTTATACGACAATTACATACACAATTTAACAAAAAAAATAAAGTACTTTTTAAAAATTCAATTCACCTACTGACGAGTAAACGAGGCAATAAAATTCAGAAAATCGAGTTTCCCGAGCTTATAAGACAAGCGCCGAACTTACTCGTAGAAAGAGATACCGCGTTAAAGTTCCCATGCTTATTAATAAGAAAATTAGCATTTGTATTTATGCAACAATTACATACATAATTAAAAAAAATAAAATATTTTTTAAAAATTCAATTCACCTACTGACGAGTAAACGAGGCAATGAAATTCAGAATACAGAAAGAACAGCTGCGAGGAGCGGTAAAGAAAATAACGGGGCACGCATCGATCGCGGTATTTACACCGAAACAAAGACGCGGCCAGACCAAACAATCGAGAGTAATTGCTGTCTCGCGAAAAACGGCGTGGATGTTTCTTGTTCCTCGTCGAAGACCGCCGGAAGAGTTGTTCCACTTGTCAACACGTTCTTATCCCCCGGCAGTTTTTCACGAATCTGGCGAAACGCGATATAGCCGGGAGGCGGAAAAAGTATGATTCAATTTAAAAATCATTCGCTAAGTGCTCCGCGGGAATTCTTCCTCTTCGTTCGTTTCTCTTTTTTTTTCCCTTTCTCACCCCTTATTTCTCGCGTCGGGAAACGCGAAAACATGCCGAGGACACGCTTCCTCCTTCGTTCTCGTCCATTTACCGCGGACGCGTTCTAATTCAACGGTGTCCTGGCCGGCCAGCCGTGGCCATGAATTCCTTTTCGACGTTTCGACACCGAAATATGGCCGTTCGCCTGGAACTGGCAACCTGGCGCGGTTTTAATAGTCGCGCCCGGTTTAACGCCTCGGTCGCAAAAAACCGGCCAGACCCGGAAAGGAAGGAGAGATGAATAAAAAAAAGGAAAACAGCGAAAGCGAAGAGCCACCGTGGGTGCCGGGTATTTGCGCGTTTATCCGTCCCGGTCCCCGATCCTCCGGGATCCGGGAGGAGAGGGATGATTTGTAACGAGGTCGATCGGTTTTACGAGCACCGCCGGCTCCACGGAAATGTTTACCATTCGCGCGCTTGAAATTTTACGCCCAGATTCTGAGAGCCGTCGTAGACACGGTTGATTGATTCATTCAAATCACTTAGAAGCATCAAGACAGTTTGCGCGGCGCTCGATGAAATAAAACCGAATGGAATCAAGTTCATTCTATTAAACCACAGACAGACTCAGGAATCTTTACGAATTATTCTAAATGAATTTCGAAATAATTATTTTATGAATTAATAAGTAAATTCAATTAGTAAGCAAAATATAAAAAAATCAAGAATTGTAGAAAGAGAGGACACGTCGTGATGGGTTGCGCCGATTCATGGAAAAGCGGATCAAGTTCATTTTATTAAATCATAGACAGACTTATGAATCTTTACGAATTATTCTAAATGAATTTCGAAATAATTATTTTATGAATTAATAAGTAAATTCAATTAGTAAGCAAAATATAAAAAAATCAAGAATTGTAGAAAGAGAGGACACGTCGTGATGGGTTGTGCCGATTCATGGAAAAGCGGATCAAGTTCATTTTATTAAATCATAGACAGACTTATGAATCTTTACGAATTATTCTAAATGAATTTCGAAATAATTATTTTATGAATTAATAAGTAAATTCAATTAGTAAGCAAAATATAAAAAAATCAAGAATTGTAGAAAGAGAGGACACGTCGTGATGGGTTGCGCCGATTCATGGAAAAACGGATCAAGTTCATTTTATTAAATCATAGACAGACTTATGAATCTTTACGAATTATTCTAAATGAATTTCGAAATAATTATTTTATGAATTAATAAGTAAATTCAATTAGTAAGCAAAATATAAAAAAATCAAGAATTGTAGAAAGAGAGGACACGTCGTGATGGGTTGTGCCGATTCATGGAAAAACGGATCAAGTTCATTTTATTAAATCATAGACAGACTTATGAATCTTTACGAATTATTCCAAATGAATTTCGAAATAATTATTTTATGAATTAATAAGTAAATTCAATTAGTAAGCAAAATATAAAAAAATCAAGAATTGTAGAAAGAGAGGACACATCGTGATGGGTTGCGCCGATTCATGGAAAAAGCGATCAAGTTCATTTTATTAAACCATAGACAGACTCATGAATATTGAATTAATTAATAAGTAAATTGAATTAGCCAGCAAAATATTAAAAAAAAACAAGAATTATAAAAAGATAGGACACGTGATAGGTTGCGGCGATTCAGGGAAAAACGGAATTCGGAATCCTGTCGATTATTCCATAACGGGCACGGGATTCCCGGTTTGAATTTATGGGGTACGAAAGTGCGAGAGTGAATTCCAGCACTTGGAGCCGGATCAGCGAGGCTAACTTCCATCCGCGCGGCACCGTAAATCCACTCTTGTACTTCGAAACTCCGTAACTCACGATCGGATCATCGGAATGATACATTATGGTGCGCCATCGAGGCTCGAGAAAGCCCCGCGAGCCCTTTTACTCTTTTTCCCCTGCCACCCGACCATCTCCTGCTCCGCGAACTTTCTCTGTCCACCGGAAAAACACGGCGCGGTCCGCGGGATGATATGTGCGCGGCGACTATCGCGGCGGACGTATATTTTCTCGCATTTGGTAGTGAAATCGAATAAGGCAAAGTGGCGAGAAGCGAAACTGCACCGGCCCGGCTACGGAAATGGCCCGTTCGCCATTTGTCCGCGGGAGAGATCGCGCGCTTTTCCTCGCCTTCCCGCTTTTGACTGATGGCAAATCGGGTCCTTTATCCCGCTACCCTCGCCAACGTTCGCTAACTTTATACAACCTGTCATAAATTTTCCCGGTAATGGTAGAACCGCGGGAAACTGTTTCACAGCCGGACGAATCCAACCGAGATAAACTTCTTTATTCTCCCTCTTCTTACGAGTTTATTTTATGGGATTTTGTTAGAAACTGTACGCCTTTACATCGAACCGATCGCCGAGTATTTCCCTACGTTACAAATATGTTTTTATCCATTCACTTGCATCAATTCATTTCGATTTGAGACGTAACGTACGAAGATCTTGTAAACCGGATAAAATTAGTTTCCGAAAAGCAAAATATTCGCTTGTTGCAACCTGGCGCACTGTTAACCCCTTGACTTACAATGACGTCTGGGAGACGTCATTCATTTCATGTGAGATTCATACAAACACTGTTTTATTTGTAAGTTAAGGGGTTAATATCGAGCAGGTAACACGTGCGGATGCAGATATTCGGAACATAATATACTAAGTAATTTATATTATACATTACTCATTTCGGGGTGCAAAATTTTTTGAGTAGGACTTCGAATAGCCGACTGTGAAACGTAATTAAGAAATTAGATGAAATGCGTTGAAACGTGGCCTGGTATCGATATCGGGATTGGCCGAATACAAAGCAAACTCTCTAGCCCGATCTCTCTCTCGCTCATTCATCGTGATTTTAATCAAGTACGAACGGAAATCCATTGCGTGATACAATTTGTGCGAATTCTCGTTCAACCGATCAGATTCAAGATCAACTGCGAATATGCCGGCAATTAGAAAGAACATCGTTCGCGTCATCAGCTAATCTCTTATCAAAAATAAATCGATTATTTTATTCCATTGAATTTTTAACTAAAATGTTGAATAATATTTGAAATATATTCATTGAATATGTTTACGTGTTTCATGTTTCTACGCCGTGTTACTACCACTTCCAATCTCTGACGTTTTTTAGAATTGATCCGACATATTGAAACGCGAAAATGATCCGGTATATTGGAGGAAGGATTAAAATGAATGTAACGACGGGATACACGAGTTTTCCGCGAGAATTCAATCGAAGAGACGGGAAAGTGCTGTTGCCGGCAGCGGAGAGGGAGGGAGGGGAAAAAAATTGCGTAGAGAGAAAATGCCTCGAAAACGAGTGTACGTATACGGATGAAAGTTTTATACGTCGCGCTTTCGACTGAAACGCGTGCACTGAATATTCGAACGACAACGGCGGCGAAACTTTTTCGTAATTGCACGGTTATTAGTTTTTCCGTTGTCGCATTGAAAGCTACGGCGATCGGCACGCGGCGTAATTTAAAATAAATTGCGTTCTATGGTGACTAGAAAAATCTCATGTTTCAGAAGATTATTATTCGCGGGTAACCGGGGATCGGGAATTTAAATTGTAAAAGTCGAGCAACGCTTGATGTTACTTTAAGTTCTGCGTTGCAATTTAATTTAATTTTATCCTCATAATCCACTGCGAACTTCGTACAAATGATTTTCATTTAATTTCTTATTACGCTCCGTACAACGTAAAACGTTCTAACATACTTTCCTTATCCTCAAACATTTCCTATAAATAATTGCAGGACATTCAAATTTATTGAAAATTAGAGACGTCAACTTTTGACTTTAGAAGTCGACTATAATTTTTGTAATTCTATTTTAACTCTCGTTATGATACGTATATGTATATAATATAATCCCATATGTGTATTTGATCTATAAATTTTTTTAAAGATTGGAAGCATGCGCTGGCACTCGAATATTCGCAGCGTAACGTCGAATCCTTTAAAAAATCGAATCGCGGGAAGGAATCGGTATCAATTTCGTGAAACGGCGGCGGTGCGATTCCCGGGCAGGAACATTAGCGTTCTAACTGGCAGAGATTTTCGTATTCGTTTCATCTCGCCCGAATCCCGGAGTCAAGTCGTACGGGACTGCACTTAAAGTGATTACAAAAGTTCCCCGTGCCGGGCGAAGCGCATCCCGCATTCTCTCTCTTCTGCATTTATGGATGAAACTTCGAGCCACGCTAATTATTACACGAGAAGCGTACAGATGAATTAATTATTATTATATTATACCGAAATGAGTCAAATGTTTCCCTGACGAAGTATTTCGACGTATAAGTAATAAATTTCCTCTAACGATTTCATATCGAAGTAACAAAAGCATTATAACAATCATGATAAAATTGTTAGCAGGGAAAATACGAAAACTATGAATTGAACTCAGGATATAATAATTTAATATATGA
>SHCU01000137.1:89970-102959 GCA_004307685.1 Ceratina australensis | reverse complement strand
TCCGAACATTTTTCCACTTATCACCTTAATTCATAACACAATCCATTGCATAAGGACATTACTTCAAATTATATAATTCTTCTTATCATTTTTTTAATACACAAATTAATGTCGTGATACAATTGTAATAAAATATTCTTGAATAACTTTTATCTTCGTTTTATCGCCTTTGTTTTTAGGCAAAATTCCTCGTGGGCTAACGAACCGTTCGTCAAGGGCTCTAACGAGGATGCCGAAAATGTTCTTCCCGGGGATGATTCCTCCGCGCATCCAATTAGAAAGTGTCTGCGTCTCCGATTGCAGCACGCGCGTTTCCTTCGGTTGTTTCCGTCCCCGTTCCAAGCCTCCCCGATTCATCCCTCCGATTCGAACTACATAAGCTCTACTTACCCTCGCAGCCATAGTGTTTGGCTTTGGTTTGAGGTTTGGTCGCGCCAAGCCGCGTGTTTGCGGTTTTGCTGTCGGTGCTCCGGAATAGTCCTCCACTGTTCCGTGTACGTGTGCCCACATACACGTTACCCGGCCGTTCTACGTGTCCTGGCGACAGATTCAAGCCGGGCGGGACGATCGATAAAACGATAGATATCCTCACGTGAGAGCTTAAAGCTGAGTTATTCGAGTCACTAGGTTATTCGAATGCACCGCCCGCTTCTTTCCCCGCGATAGTCCGAGCGCGAGAGAATTCCATCAAGATTTAACAAACTGTGCTATCAGATTCTTATTATATTTATAAATATTTTAAAAAATACACTCTGATATCCAGCGAGAATGGACACCAAGGCAGTGTCACAATTTTTCGGCTTCTATGATCTACGATCTCTCGTAAAAATATGTAATAGAAAATTGTTTTTAACCCTTTGACTCACAATGACGTCTGGGTGGTGTCATTCACTTTAAGTCAAATTCGTACAAATTCCGTTTTATTTGGAGGTTAAAACCTCATTTCAGTAACTCGTTCTCAGATAAACCTTACCATTAACCCTTTAACTTACAAATAAAACATAAATTGAATTAAACATAATAAAAACATAAATTTGTCCGAATTTGACTCAAAGTGAATGACACCTCCCAGACGTCATTGTAGGTCAAAGGGTTAAGCATAAATCAATTTGACGATTCTCGGCGAGTTAGCGGGGCAACGGATTAATAAAACAACTGGAAATCGGGTTAATTATCTATTCCTGAAATTCCTATAGAGGGATAACGAACCACTTGGAAGTCGACGGGTACGTCCGAAGATCAATCGGAAAATCGTTCAGGGCCAGACTAATTAATTGCGGTTTAATTCGAGCGGAGCTTAATATACCCCGGGAAACCACGGGAAAATTTCCGGATGGGAAATTTGTGAGGGATGGCTAGTACGAAACCGTCGCGTCGGCTAAATAAATAATGAAATGGTGGCGAGGTTTATGGCAGCACTTGTGCCGGTACTGCCGCTGTAAAAAATGTATTTCTTATCGTGAAATGAATTGTGAGGATCGTGAATGTTTATGGTACGCGCGCTTAGAAGAATAACTAGCTAAGCGAGAATTATTCTCGAGTATGTGCAACACAAGTCGAATTAAAGTAATTGTTTGTTATGTACATTCTAACAGAATGTGAAAGATCTCTCGATCCTTTTATTTCGCAGTACGACTGTGCGTCATCAAGAGTCGTTTGTGTCAGCATTACACTGAATATTCACGTCTCCAGCTTGTCTAGACAATTTTCCCTTCTAACCGTAAAGATAGGGACGGAAGTCGGGAAAAAATCCCGACCGAGGATCAAGAAATACGTTTCCTTATCTGTCATCTCTTCCTTGTTCTATTTCCGTAAGGAAGCTCGATCGTTCCAGCCAATCTGCTCCGGCGTACGTAGGCTAGTAGTATATCGCAAAATAATATCATTAAGAGATTCTCCGTTAGATTAGCCTCGCCATACGGCTACTACGATTACTATCTGCTACGAGAAACCCCATTCCTTCCCTTTTTTCTTAAGTAACGTTGCTTATCGATTTTCCTACACGCCAGATAAATATTTAAGGCGTTCCAGTTTTCTTGCTGATACATGAGTCGCATGGCCCCATAAATCTCATTCGAGGCGAATGCAATTCAGATCGCCCTCTCAAGTTATTCTTTGTTTGGAACAAATTACTTGTACAAACCAGAAGGAATTTTATCAAGGATTTCTATCATATCTTCAATTTATAATTAATATTCCAAAGGATCACTGTTTTAATAAATCCATAGGCTAATTAAATATAGCAGCTAAGAAGCGAGAGAACAGGTGTGAAGAACGTTCATTATATTCGTGCCCAATATTTCACACAGAACAGGCGAATTTTTATACATGCAGCTTATTCCTTATTGACTTGGTCCAGGAATTATCTCGCGTTTAATGGTATTTTTCTTACGTGTCACTCCTCGCTTTCCCGCAACGCGAAAGAATAAACATTGGAGTGAGTGGCATTCCCAGAATGCATTCGATTGCTACAGTGAAGACTGTCATATATTTCTAAGAGCTTAAGCCATTATTCGCAACATTTATGATCACATCTCTTACCACCCATATCTTAAATTATTCATTACTATTATATTGAATATTGCTATAGCTTCAGTGATTTTCCTATGATTATACATTTAACGAAAGAAGGGATTTTTATTACGACGATTCTAATTCGAATAGCCGGTGCATCGATCGTGGCCGCGATATTGGCCACCGTGGCAAACGGGACATGGCAATTACTTACGTTTCGGTATTCGCATGATTCCGGATGCGGTGAGTGGCGAACCGAATGATCGTACGATAATAACGTTGATCCCTCGCACCGAGGGTGCAAGGCCGTACGCTTTAAGCGGAACTTTTAACGACGTCGGTTCGCCACTTTTATACATGACACAAACATACGAGTTGTCAAGAATAATGACGTTAGCTTTCGTTTTTAACGCGCTCTCTCATTTATTTAAAAGAAAACACTCTAAAAGAAAACTGTGACGCGGGTTGAGAATCATTATTATTATTTGTATACCCTTGTTTCTATTCCTTCGATAATAAAATCTCGTGAGAATTAATTTTATTTCCCACGTCGATCTTGTCGGACGATAATCTGAACGAATATGGGAATGGATAGCATTGATTCGGGTTAGAGGGTGCGACTCGGTCAGTTTAAGCGCGGTGTTTAGTAGCGTCGATCCCTCAGCGACCTTTCTAAGGGGCTTCAAGGGCCAATAGGGGTCGCTATACGACTCCAGAGAGCTTCTACCTCGAAACAGCTCGTACAGCACGGTATAGAATCACCCGACAATTTTGTCAACGATCAAACCTCCGTCTTTACGACGCTTTTAAGTGCCCTTAGGGTGTCGAAAGGATTACATTTTTACCTCAGGACAAGAGGGCTACATTTTCTACAGGATTTTCGCATAAATATCTATGAATACTCTGTTGCGATCGGTATGATTCACTTCCTTGATTAAATATTAGGTCGTTCGGAAAGTAATTTCGTTTTATGCTATGAAATGTAATGGGTAAAAACCAACTTACTTTCTGAACGACCTAATACATGGTTTTTTTTAGATTTAATACATGGTTCTTGCAACGATACATAGATTTTTAATGCTACCGTTATTTATACGGACAACAAGAGCTGTTTTGCTTACGAGGGACTCTAAACTTTAATTAAGGCGTACAAGATTTGACTCGCTCCCCTCATTAGCGGCTCAAGTGCCATAACTGCATCCCGGAGGCCGACGAATATACGTTATAGGGAGAATCGTAACGAATTCTTGAATTAACGAACTAATTTTCTTTAATTAACTTCGTGTTCCACGATTCTCTAATCAGGAAAACAAACTCGCACGAGAGCCGAGTGTATGAAGGACTTCAGAAACTTTCCAAGACGCCGGTAGGAACTGTTCAAACCGAGTCGAGTGTTTTCGTCAAATTGGAGAATCATCGAGGTTTTCATTAATTCTTAATTGGGAAACCACACGGGGACTAATTAAATCCCAACGTCAGAATCGACTAAATAAAAATAAGAATTTACAAATGATTTTCCAATCCGCCGAAGATATCAGCGATCACGTGGAATTAAAGTTTGGATTAAGATTCGAGAGGAACGAGGAGTCACCGCGTCGCGTCGCGTCGTAAACGCATCGGCGAATGGATATTCCCGAATTTAAGATTCAAGAAACGAGGAGGCAAGAAGAAGAAGAAGAAGGCGACGTACGAGTTGGCGATAGTCCAGGAGATGCCAATTCAATCTTACTCCCTGCTGCGGATGGAAAATTTCAGGTGGCCGACGAACTTTTCCACTCCTCGGCCACTGCGGTACTACTTCAACTACGCTGTCGAGGAGTTGCCTCATATTTTTTATTCCCCGCTGTCATAAACTCGAACAGCGTCTCAGGAGCGACTACTACCCGTGTTTCCATGCTCGTCATTCGTCATCGCTCAGAACGGGAGATCAAACGGGAAACAAAAGTCCTACTCCTCCAGTGAGAGGACTCGATCTTAAACAGCGGGTGTTCGACGCCGAGTGCAATTAATCCACGCGTGTGCAACGAGAGAGAAAATCACCGAACAGCCCGTCGTGATACGCGCGACGCATATCTGAAAGACTCCGCGCGACGTTTTACCTGCGAGAACGCGTCACGGGCTTTAACGAGCTTCTTCACTGATGAATCGCGATTCATCAAAGAGGCGCGACGCGCGATTTCAGCTCCTCGATGTAATCACAACGCCGCCGTCGTGATAACACGGAGCGTTCCTCTAGGTGCCACTTACTTAGCCTGTATATTGCCGCGTGACGCGTTTCTCGCCTCGGAACACGCGATCCCAAACGTGTCATCCTACAGGAACATCTTATCGTTTGTTAGACGCGCGTTCATTGGCTGATGCTTTATCGCACGGGATTTCGATCGCTGTAATGGGTACGGTAGACACTCTAAGCTGGAGATAATCTCCTGCGTATCAAGAATTTTTTACAATATTAATTTGTTTTTTTTAGATTTAATACATGGTTCTTGCAACGATACATAGATTTTTAATGCTACCGTTATTTATACGGACAACAAGAGCTGTTTTGCTTACGAGGGACTCTAAACTTTAATTAAGGCGTACAAGATTTGACTCGCTCCCCTCATTAGCGGCTCAAGTGCCATAACTGCATCCCGGAGGCCGACGAATATACGTTATAGGGAGAATCGTAACGAATTCTTGAATTAACGAACTAATTTTCTTTAATTAACTTCGTGTTCCACGATTCTCTAATCAGGAAAACAAACTCGCACGAGAGCCGAGTGTATGAAGGACTTCAGAAACTTTCCAAGACGCCGGTAGGAACTGTTCAAACCGAGTCGAGTGTTTTCGTCAAATTGGAGAATCATCGAGGTTTTCATTAATTCTTAATTGGGAAACCACACGGGGACTAATTAAATCCCAACGTCAGAATCGACTAAATAAAAATAAGAATTTACAAATGATTTTCCAATCCGCCGAAGATATCAGCGATCACGTGGAATTAAAGTTTGGATTAAGATTCGAGTGGAACGAGGAGTCACCGCGTCGCGTCGCGTCGTAAACGCATCGGCGAATGGATATTCCCGAATTTAAGATTCAAGAAACGAGGAGGCAAGAAGAAGAAGAAGAAGGCGACGTACGAGTTGGCGATAGTCCAGGAGATGCCAATTCAATCTTACTCCCTGCTGCGGATGGAAAATTTCAGGTGGCCGACGAACTTTTCCACTCCTCGGCCACTGCGGTACTACTTCAACTACGCTGTCGAGGAGTTGCCTCATATTTTTTATTCCCCGCTGTCATAAACTCGAACAGCGTCTCAGGAGCGACTACTACCCGTGTTTCCATGCTCGTCATTCGTCATCGCTCAGAACGGGAGATCAAACGGGAAACAAAAGTCCTACTCCTCCAGTGAGAGGACTCGATCTTAAACAGCGGGTGTTCGACGCCGAGTGCAATTAATCCACGCGTGTGCAACGAGAGAGAAAATCACCGAACAGCCCGTCGTGATACGCGCGACGCATATCTGAAAGACTCCGCGCGACGTTTTACCTGCGAGAACGCGTCACGGGCTTTAACGAGCTTCTTCACTGATGAATCGCGATTCATCAAAGAGGCGCGACGCGCGATTTCAGCTCCTCGATGTAATCACAACGCCGCCGTCGTGATAACACGGAGCGTTCCTCTAGGTGCCACTTACTTAGCCTGTATATTGCCACGTGACGCGTTTCTCGCCTCGGAACACGCGATCCCAAACGTGTCATCCTACAGGAACATCTTATCGTTTGTTAGACGCGCGTTCATTGGCTGATGCTTTATCGCACGGGATTTCGATCGCTGTAATGGGTACGGTAGACACTCTAAGCTGGAGATAATCTCCTGCGTATCAAGAATTTTTTACAATATTAATTCAATCCCGGTCGAATTAATTTTTCATATTAACACCATTTCTACCGCGAGTTCGTGTGTACCTATTTCGAACCACTTGCACATTTTTAAATCCAGGATGAGCTGGAGGAAAATGATATCGCTGAATTAATTTAACTATTATCAGAAAGGTTAAAAAATTAATTGTGGAGAGATGATTAAACTTAGTGAATAATGTTCAGTTAAAATTCGAAATCTGTCTTTTGATACCTCGTGGTAGAAATAGTGTTAAAACGCTTAATTTTTCTGGCTGTGAACGTGCTAATTATTACTCATATTTTATCGACGGGGTATAATAATGCTTTTCTAGAGTTTGATTTTAATGGAGCACGTAACAGCTAAATTTGCATATATTAATTCACTTACCTTGTACGGGCCCAGATCCTTGACACTGCAGGATAATTTCACATTACGTCCCGCTGACACTGTGATATTTCCTATTTGATCAACGAACTCCGGGTCTGGGACGGTGGTGACTGAAACCAAGAAAAACCGCCGTCAGCGTCAACGTTTAATTAACACCCTCTACAGGGTTCTTAAAATTAGAAAATCAATTCAAATAATATGACATTACATTTTCATGCGCCTGTAATATTAAATATTTCATTCATATAGTACATGCATTTTCTGTATCATTTTCCCAGTCATCGCTTCAAGCGATTGACTTATTATAAAAAAAAATATTTAACATATTTGACATACAATATTTCATAAAATCATCATAATATCATAAAAATATATCATAAAAATATTTAACATGTTTGATACCGATAAGAATTTTCTTGTAAATTAAACTCGACGACTGACGAGGTTCGACACGAAAAACAGTGGAGTTGCACGTAGTAAGCTGTCAAACCCGCAAAGGGGCAAACGATAGGCAGCAACGTACGAGGAGGAGCAGATCGTCTTTTTTCGCAAGGAGAACATTGAAGGGACAGGAGAGATACGCCGGCTAGGGAAGCTGTATTTCCTGCGGGGGTCGCGTCGCACAAAGAGATCGGGATCGATCGAAGAAGGAATGGGGTAGGCGTCGTCGTCGCCGTCTACGAAGACGCGTGGATGCGCTTTGAGTTATACGAGGCCGCCGCTCGGACTGACAGCCTAGTTATTGAATACAAAATGCAATTTTTCAAGTCTGCCGCGCGGGTACATCTGCTCTCGCAGCCATCCCCTCGAGCAAGTAAGAGCCTCAACCCGAGCTGATAGAATCCCGCCCACTTTAATGCACAATGCGTAAAATCCGACGGATTTTCGGTTTCCCGTGAAACGTTCTGGCTCGCAAGTTTAATTGTACGTCAACGGACAATTGCATAAGTATATAAATGGAAAGCAATGTAGTTTTTAGGATATTTTAGCATGTTTATCATTTGCTATCTGTCTACAGTATAATGAATTTTCTATTTTATTCTAAAAAGGAAAAAGTAATTGTTGAAAATTAAATGCTTGTTTGAATTAACATAAAAAGTCATTACTGTAAGTACGCGAAGAGTCGAGCATTTATCGATAAAATTACAAATAGCATATCAACGTAATTTGTAATAATTATCCTCGAAAACGACGCGGGTCAGGTAAAAATATTACGCGTAGGTACAAAGCGTGAAAATGATCGGAATACCTTGAAAGGAATCCACGGTAACGAGACCCGAGCTAATGGAAGCTAGTCACCGGAAATACACATCAAATTTCAGCGCTTCAAAGGACAGCGTAACGCGTTCGCGCGTTAAAACAGTCGGTAACAGAAGGAATCATAAATCAAACACGCACACAATACAATTATATCGTTATACCCGTATCGTTATTCCCGTATCTCCCTTTATCCCACTGTCTACACGTAACAGAGAGGATCTCCCTTTGAACGCGCGAAAACCGCGATGCAGTATAAAATATCCATTTCATTAAGAAGTTGCGGTCGTTTGTCAGCTACGCGATTCTGTTTCCAGTTTCCATTTCAACTCTTATTTTCCAGGAAATCCATGTTCCATGCGAGTTTTCAATTATAAAATACCTTTTATTTCGTACAAATTGTACGAACAAACGCCGTGAAGTCCGTGACAAAAGTTTAAGAAATTTAATATTTGAAGCAATAGACATTTATACAATTTTCTGCAGTGAGTTATTTCGCAGTGCAATGAAACTGTGATAAGATAATTTTCCATTAGCATGTAGGCTTGAGAGGGTAACGAAAAGAAGTTTCATGAAATTAATCAAATATTTCTTTTTCTGTTCTGGCAGATAAATAAGTATCAGAAAGGGTCGCGTGGCTACGATTTCCGGCAGCTGACGAATCGTCTGGAGGCTGCGATCCGCGACGCACACTTATGGATTCTATGGCATCCGATGTCTCTCAAAGCGCGTTGCTCAAACGTTATTACGCGCGGGGACATTGGTCGCGTGTAGACGAAGAAACTATGTGAATACCTGGTGCCGAGAGAGTGAAAAACGAAGTAAGGGCAAGAGCGAGAGGGGTAGATGGGATCGTTACCTCTGAAGAGACCCCGCCGCCACTCGAAAGAATTTCCTGCGCCAGGAGAGCACTACTTTCAAGAGTTCGAATGCGATTCCGCTAACGATCCGTGCACAGCTGCACCTGTATCCTGTGCTCACCTGGAAACTCCAATCCGAGACCCGCGGCGAAGAACCTTTTGCTGTTTC
The DNA here is from genome assembly GCA_004307685.1 of Ceratina australensis. Lineage (NCBI taxonomy): Eukaryota > Metazoa > Arthropoda > Insecta > Hymenoptera > Apidae > Ceratina > Ceratina australensis. The sequence goes on along the minus strand of SHCU01000137.1, from coordinate 93,887 downwards.
GAGACATCGACGTGCTTTAAGCTACCGACTAGTTTCGCTAACTTCGTGTCCCGTCCTTTTTTTCGGCGCAATGCGAAACTTTACCAGTTGGATATACTGTCCCCCGGAGTTAATAACGGACCATTTTGCAAACACTCGTTCATTAAACCTTTGATCCGATTTTATTTGGATAAAAATGTAAAATAAATCAGGCCTGCATGCTCGTTTCACGCACGATTCTACTAAATTTTATTGTAAAATATGTATCCCGGATAGTGTGACTTCTATAAAATATAAATTACCTGTGTCAGGTAATAAATAGCTTCATGCTAAAATTGGGTAACGTCCATAGGCAACAATTCGAGTCATTAATTTTTTTATTGGAACGAAGTTCAAAGTAAATATTTTTTATTTAAACAGAATTTGAAGAAGAGAGGGACGAGATGAAAGTTTATTAACCGCATAAAGTGGTTAGGACCCCGGCGCGGTTGTTTACAGGTTGAGTAAAAATAAACGCGGAACAAAAGAAGGAAGGGAGTTCCGGTTTCTCAGCAGGTAGCCTAGATTTACATATGTGTGTACAGGGGCAAATAAATGGGTCGGAAGTAAAACGTGGCCGTGTGGTGGTAAAAGGTGACTTGTAAAAGGTGGCTCTCCTTGACTGCCACCACCAGTACCACCACCGGCGCACGAGCCCGTGTTTCAGAAGTCCTGCGCTACTAAGGAATTCTCTTTGGGCCACTGCCATCGACTTCCGCTCTATCTATGTGCCGCGCCAAAAGCAGCAGCAGCGCGCGCGTGTGTACGCTGCTTCCTCTGCGCCGTGTGTCAGACCGCATTTCGAACTCTACGTACCTTCCTTGTCCTTCGCTACTTAACCGTTTGTCTGCGTCTGATACTCCCGTGCTTTATAAAAGCTCGAAAGATCTTCCCGGTTCAAATATCTTAGCAGATCGACGGGCAACGACTCTCAGATTTCTTACTCGCACGCGAAGAGTCAAGTCACGCGTTAAATTCGATGCAATTAACCCTTTAAGTCTGGAATTTAATTTTAGAAATCTTATTTTCTACTAATTTAAATATAGAAAAAATCTGATACTTTGAATGCTACAAATTAACCCTTTCCACACGAGGATTTCTTTTTCTCCAAATATCCACTGAATTTCTCTATATAACAATTATTATATATTATATCAATTTATTGTTCATTTTTGTGTTCTACAATTTTTGAATTAATACCTGCATAAATTTTATAGCGATCAAATTTAATTTAATCAATGATATAATATATATTTCATTTTAGAAAATAATGGCGACCGTCGCCTCTCGAGTACAAAGCGTTAATTCAATACGCTCTAACAGCTGCAGAATTCATGTGAGCGACGTTATAATAAAATCAATTATTTTATACGAATCTCTTTATATTTAAACAGATTATCAATATTAATCGAAAGAAATTTAGAATGACGTGTATACACGTCGAACGCAGTTAACTGGTTAATCGATGAAATCTTAGCGAAGTCACCCAATAATTGGTAGACGTCAACCCGGTTTCAATTGACTAATTAGGTGTTAACCAATAAATCGCAGAAAGCGGAACAGAATGACTTCGGGCATCAAGGGGATTACAGGAATAAAGAAACGGGAAGTGTAATTCTTCAGGAGGAATCACATCGTTCCCGTTTCACACAGAACTTTAGGCAAGGCGAGGTCGTGAAGTATTAATTACTGGGAAAAGTGGACCGGGGCTTCCGTAGCTGGGATAATTAATACGATGCCCGAGTATCGACTGTCGTTCGAATTAACGAGCGCCCGGGGAACGGTCAAAGCGACCGAAAGAAGAAGGAGGGTGCTCGGTGGAAAGGAGTGGGCTCCTCCTTCGAGACCGACTTCCCTCAGGGAAGCGTGGAACAGTCGCGGAGAGCTCAGACGTGACGCGCAGCATCCTCCTATACATTCGCTAATTGGACGTATATGCTCCGTAAAAATAGTCAAGTGATATATGAAAAAAGAATATTTAAAGGAGAATTTTAGGACTGATGAGTAAACTGCAGGCTTTATGGAGAAACGTATATGAAGATTGCACGTAATAGGGAAGACTGGGGAGGATTGATGCCTTCTTAAGCTTCTTGCACGAGGAAAATAAGGCACAGATGGAATGAAATATGAAGATGAGATGCAGGAAAAAAAAGATCTTTTTTTATAGAAAATGAGAGCTGAGATAATGAAGGAAAATAAATATAAGAATATCTTATTTTGGAATATACGAGATTTAAGGCTGTATCAACCCTTAACTTTTTCACTTACAATGACGTCTAGGAGGTGTCATTCACTTTGAGTCAAATTCGTACAAATTCCGTTTTATTTGTAAGTTAAATTGAAATACGAAAGTGAATGACACCTCCCAGACGTCATTGTAAGTCAAAGGGTTAAGTTAAACGAAAGCAAACGAAAGATAATTGTCTAATGTAATTCCATATAAAAAAAATATTCTGGTTATGAAAGTTCCAAAATTATATTCGATATTTCCTAATTAAATTTGTACGAAATAAATGGGGTTGCTCGCACGTTTCACGGCTCTCATCATTATGTATCAGCCCTCGGGTCGAATCTCGTTAAACAAACGGCCGGTTGATTATTTTTCTTAGTTTAACCCGGTCAGAAGGTTTAATTCAAATGCAGCCTCTTAAATATTCCGCAACCGCAGTTCGCACTCATCCCGAGCTGTTTATTTAATTCATAAAGCACCTTCGGCAACGCGCATCTGCGCTATCACGCGGCAAAGTACTGGTACAGCATGGGTAGGAGATGGGAAAACAAGATTTTACACCTACCAACGTTACGTTCGAGGTTTTCCCGGGCGGGTCTGTTGATAGAAAAAATTGTGCAAATATTGAACATGGCATCCGACAAACAAGTGTGTTCTCACGTGTATCCGACTCGGTAGAAAAACCAATAGCAAGAATGACGGTGCCGAAGTAGGATTTTCAATGCGCATATATACCAAACAGGTATATCGAAAACGTTTACCAATTTCATATTCAAGTGATTCGTAATTTAAGGACACGTGAATTAAACTATGCCCGTAACAATGTGTTTTATACCGTACACTTCGGAACGGGTTCATCTGCATTTACCGGTGTTCACTAAATTTTATGATTCATTCAAGAAGAAGAATGGGCCAATTTTTTGCACGGCTGCAAGAACTTGCTGACTCGCTACCGTCTGCTTTTACTCGGGATTTATCACTCTCTTCTCAAAAATTATATCCTTTGCGTAATAGCCCGGCAGATTGAATAGGAGGATCCTCCTGCGTTATTGCTCGTATAAAAGCAGCATTTAAATCGAATTTCTATACGTCGAACGACGTCGTCGAGCCGATACCTTGACTGGGTAAATTCGTGTACTCCGACGCGAACAAATCCGAGGAACGCAATTATCTCCGTCGTGCAGGGAACAAATCGTTATCGAGGAGAGATCACTGCGAGCGGGAGAGAGCATTTTGGCAGGCATTAAGCCTGAAAGGTCGTGAGTCGAAAGTCACGACGGGCGCTTTGATGTAGAAACGGTAGCGGGGGTAAAGGAGCAACAGTTTATGCCAATTTTCCGGTCCAGGTAGCAGCGGAACTTGCGACACAAGCGACTCTGCCATACCGTTGCATCGGGGATGTATCCTCGTGAAAATATCGCCGTTACACGATGGCAATAGGCAATCGAGCGTGTGAAATATTTTCCGTGTGAACGTGCCGCGCGACGGGAAACCTTGTTACTCTTTAGCCGCTCGACTTCCTATGAAACGAACCCCGCGCCGCCCTCCTGCCACGCTTCCTACCTCGTGCATTGTTAATAACCGAAATCGCATTTTCAATCTCGCCGGCAGCGATTCCCGCGGCTTTACTAAAACGACGGAGCGAAGAATTTATTATAAAAACAGATTC